>JAWDHB010000123.1:0-56898 GCA_033439405.1 Fusarium sp. NFCCI 5145
ACTAATTACTATATAAGTCTCCCTATCTTCTAGTAAGAATACCTCTATTAAAGTCTTCTTTTTAGTATATATAACAAGGCATTGTATATACTCTTGTAATATTTTGACTCTAATTCTAGCTTAATTAGTATTCTAATATTCTAAGGCACTAATCTTATATCTAGTAATAACTTTAGAAAGTTATTTAAACCACTACTTTATCTCTTTTATACTAGCTTCTTTATACTTATAGCAAGCTATTTCTTTTAACTTTAAAATTAAGGTATTAAGCTTAGGATAATTATTATAAAAGCACCTATACTATATCCTTAAAACCAGCTAACTTTAAGGATTATAGTAATATCTTATAATATTTATAGTATTTTTAATTTTGCCTTTAAAGGCCAGAAATCCAGACCTCTATATCTAAATAATAAAATATATAATAGCTTTATCTTTATTATTTATAAGGAGTTATTACTAGCCCTTATTTAGCTCTAGAATCTGCCTATAATTTACTATTTTAGCTTTTTTAAGCTTCTTAATAATATATATAATAGATAACTTATTAGAGCCTTTATATTATTACTTAGTATTGCAAATTAAAAGAGGCTTCCTTATTATACTAGAAGTATTATAAAAAAGGCCCTTTTAGAGTTATTAGCATAAAGAAATAATTACTTAAGCTACTTTAATATTTATAATTAAAGCTATAGTATAGTTAGATAAGGATACTCTATTTTTAGCTAACTAGTATCTAGGATTTATATAATTTTATATATAAAAAGAAGGGAATCTGTAATAGCTAGCAGAGCGGGGTTATCCTACTGTTTTGTGATTGTCCTGCCTTTTTGTGCCCAACTAAGCTTGCTTAGTTGCCCCCCCCCCCTGGCTCGAGCCAACGGGTATTTGAAATATTTCCCTACTAGTCATTACGTCATCACAGTCAGCCCCTCTATTTATACTTAGCACCAGCTCATCTTACAGCTCATCTGAATACGGCTACCAACATCCAGTAACAAAGCAAAATGTCATCACAAGGGGAACAGACCCCTAACCAGGTTCTGCTGCAAGACCAACAAAGACGGAGGCAGCAACAAATGAATGCCATGGCGAGGGCGCAACAGCAAGCTATAATGCGACAACAAACCGCGCAGCGGATGGGGACTGGGAGTCAGATGGGATACCAGCAAATGGGGATGGGCCAACCTTACGACGACATTCCCGCTGACGATCCTAGCGACATACATATTCTCACCGGACGAGGAGTCAGCGTGCCAGACTTTGTCACATATCTGTGTGCTTGTCGTGAGGGTGACTTGTCTACTGTCGAGTCAATCGTCACCTCTCAAACCCGCTCACCACTCTTCCTTCACCACGGCTTGCTCGACGCCCTGAAAAACGGCAAGATTGATGTTGCACGTTATCTTATTCAATCTGGAACACCAATTTCACGAAAAACACCAGAGACTATCCTTACGGCCCCAGCGGACCAACAAGTTGCCCTATTTCAGCTCCTTACAGAACACAGCTGGACAGTCAATACCTCAGAGAGCCTCCTCCCAAGGCTCATTCAGACCAATAATGAACCGCTCCTTGATTGGTTTCTGGACCATGGCGCAGATCCCAACCTCGGTGGGCCTGAAACGGACCCGTCCCAAGCGCTCAGGCTAGCAGCCTCACAGGGCACTGTTGGATTAGTGCAGAAGCTGCTAAATGCCGGGGCCAGGATGACCAGTAACGGGTTGGGATTATATTACGCTGCAGGCGCCTGTCCTGCCGGATCTATTCCCCATTCAGGACTTGTTGAACCAACAGCGGAATTTGACAAATCAAGAATACCTATCATGGCACTGTTGGTAGAGAATGGCGCGGGCGTCAATGATAAACTTGAGACGCGCCATATGACAGCGCAGTACCCGATTGTAAACGCAGTCATGGCTGGGGCTGTAGAGAGAGTCAAGTGGCTTTTGACGCAAGGGGCGGATCCTGATCTCAAGGGGCAGTACGGGAGTGCCAGAGACTACGCCAGGTTTCGGTCAAGCGGTGAAATGAAACAGGTGCTAGGAGTGGAGTAGTAATGCAGCGTTACAAGGAACTCGATACGGCTCGGAAATCAATTTAAATCTCAGATCTTATCCATGTCGATTCGTAAAAAATCTGCTTGCAATCTTGCGTTATTGCACAGCAGGGATAGTGCAGGGATGGGACGGACCGCTTACGAGCCGGCGAAGTCGCTAATCTCTACTAATTTGGGGGCGGCTGCAGGCTAGGCTTAGGTGAAACGGACGGCAGAGGTTGTAATTTGGGGGCGCAATGCTAGTGTCCCTACTACGGCTGCAGGGGCACCAGATAGTATGAGATAGCAAGCCATGATCAACAAACGACAAGGACAGGACAAACATTAGTAGCACCTTACTGCGCCTGGACTGTGTGCTTTGGATGAGGCCTTAATTACAGAGCACGTCAGCACTAACGCAGACGAGATCTGAGCTGTAAAGTTCCTGCGTCGCTATACCACCAATCACATCTTGTCGCGCTTTGCCATCATAAAGTAGATATATAGAATGGTAGCTGTGAGGCGGTTCAATTGAGCTTTCATTTACCATTCACTCGGAGTCTTTGTTCGTTCTAGCTTGTTGTTTTCCGTCATTCGTTTACGCCAAGATGCGTGCCACATTCTTTGCCCTGGCGGCGCTGCCATTCTACGCAATTGCTCAGGACCCTGTTCCTGAACCTGAACCTGCGCCTACTACTACTACTACTACCTATCAATCTTTCATTCCACCAGTGATTAACACTCCCACCGAGCTACCTGTTGATCTTGACCCTCCCACTGCGGATGCTATCGTTGTTCCTCAGTCAACCTCGGAAGCACTTCCTGAGAATCCCGAGACAACTACCCAGCTTCCTCCGGTAATCCAAGATACAACAGCTCCCCAAGATGTTGTCCAGGACACTACTTCGCAAGCCGTACCTCCTGTTGCCACCACCGGACCCATTGAACAAGAGACGACAAATCAACCCAATGTTCAAGACACGACTACTCAACAGCCTGTTGTTGAGGACACAACCTCACTTCCTCCCCAGGACACAGCAACGGAGCTGCAGCCTCCAGCTGTCACTACCACCACCGGGCTTCCAGTAGTGGACACCACGACCCAGCCCGTCACCCAGACTTCTGGTTCCTCACAAGAACCTGTTGGCCAGGACACCACCACGGAAGTGCAGGTGCCCATCGTGCCTACAACAACGTCAAACGATGTTCCTGGTACTACCACTGAGACCAATAACCCTCTGCCAGATACCACCACTAATGTCCCTCCTGCTGAGACTACCACTACGCATGGGCCTGTCCAGGACACTACAACAACGGCCGCTGAGCAGCCTGCCCAGACCACTACACAGCAAGAAGAACCCAAGCCTAGTACCACCGACGAGTCCAAGTCAACCAGTAACGACGAACCTGTCATCACTCAGCCCCCGACTCAAACAACCGTCGCTCCCGAGGTGGCCTCAGCTAGTGTTTCCTCCGTCTCTTCTCAGGTCGCCGCTCTGATCCCCGTGATCACCAAGTGGACCAAAGACCCCGAGTCTCTCACTGATGAGACCAACAAGCAGGTAGAGGACACTCGTGACCACATCATCGCTGTTATCGTGTCTCTGGGTGGTAAGGCCGACGTTGGCTGCAACAGGAAGCGAGGCCTTCTTGGACCTATTGGTGACATCATCAACAAGCTCGCTTGTATGGCCCAAGATCTTACCAACATCTCCACCAACATCATTGCTGGTAACGTGCCTGCCGTCACCGCCTCCGTTCCTGAGGTACAGAGCGAAAACGATGACCTGGATGAGGACGACGACGACAATAAGAGCGAGGAGGAGAAGAGTAAAGAAGAGTCCACCAAGAAAGAGGAGTCAACCGAGAACAAGTCCACTACAGAGCATCATTCAACAACCGAAGCCCCGACTTCAACGGAGGAGTCTACTACTACTGAAGCCACTACAACGACTACTGGCCTTCCGCAACCTTGTGGCTCTGACACATGCGGCGGCGGCGGCGGTTCCTGTCCCATTCCAGCTGGAGGATCGAGCGGAGGACAGATGGGCAGCGTGGTTGATGGCATTGACTGCAATGCTCTATCCACCACCACTATCGATGGACCCCTCCCTACAGACCCTTCCACGCCCATTAGCTTCGGTGATGACCCTTTTACTGCTCCCGTTGCCCGGTCCGACCCTGCAGCCCCGCCTTCTAAGCGTGATATGGAGCTAGTGGGCCGGGCGTTCAACGATGACATGTCCCCAAACCCTTTCTACGTCGCCTCCCTCACACCCATCTGGGTGGATCAGACTGGAGCTACCGCGGGTCACTGGTTCGGGGCTCCTCCTTTCGCTGGTAAGGGATCTGCAGGAGTCAACGGTATCTATGGCTGTACATCTGTTATCATCGTGTCTGACTTGGGTGTCTATCTGTCTCATATCTGGGAAAACCCGGTCTTCATCGACAGTAACTGGAACCCCACGCCTGACGATCAATTTGAGGCCATCACTTTCAATGCCTTTCGCGATGGCACCGCCAATGCCCTGAGCGTTACTGGTCTTGTTGGCACAGATGAAGCTCCCGGTGTGCTGCATTCCATCTTTCACCCCAGGGTCTTCGTTGTCACTCCCTTCACCAACGACCTCGAGCGCAGCCTTGGCGTGACCACAACGTATCGCTACGAAGATCGTGCAAACACATTGGCCAATCAGGTCTCTGGTATCGTTCCTGGGTCTGACTCAACCGTTCTCGGTTACACACGTACCGGCCGTGAAGAATCTACCGAGCAGTATGGAACCTGGGGTCGCGCTATCGTCGAGTTTGATATGCTCGAGGAGGTTGTCTTTGGTTCCGACGATGATACCGTTGGCCAGTTCATGGGTCGATGGAGACTCTGGGTCGAGGACCAGCTTGTAACCTCACACAAGTTCATCGTTTTCCCTCCTACTATTGACGTTCCTGAAACTACACCTGCTGCTGGTGCTGGCCTTCGGAAGCGTGCCGACGATGAGGCTGCCAGCAAGTGCTTGGTCCGTGGTGGCTCTACCGGTGCCACTTCGGCCGGCCCCTCATCTACAGACAATGCTGCCACTACGGCCGATGCCACTTCCAAGATCTCAGAAGGCCCAACTACAGATGAAAAGACTGCCGAGGCGACTGGGACAACCACTGCCCAGGAGAAGACCACTGAGGCTATCAGAACAACCACTGCCCAGGAGGAGACCACTGAGGCTATCGGAACAACCACCAGCGAGGAGAACAAAACCACACAATCTGACGCTATCTTGACAACCTCTACACCAAGCACTCTTATCACTACTACCAGAGCCTCTGATGCCATCACATCAGGCCTGACAACAGATGCAGCCATAACTAGCAAGGAAGTCCGTACCTACTACCCTTGCAATATCTTTGGTGGGCCCAGGGTTGCACAGCCATATTGCCAATGCAGCACTACAGTTTCCGGCAAGCAATATGTTACATCAGCTTCCTTGATCGACAATAGCTGCGAGGACTATACCGCATACCCTTCCCCAGTTATCCCCGTTACTGAGGCTCCAGTTGCCACTCAAACCCCAGTGGAAAGTCCTTTTACCGAGACCAATGACGGCACCGTTTTGGTTTATTCAGCCTATACCTTGGAGTATTACATGGTCTTCACCATTCACGTTACAGCAACACACGGATATGGCGTACCATCAACCGTTTCAACGCCTTTACCTTCTCAAACTGCTGTTGATAATGACGGCAGCGGACAATGTGGAACAGGTGATAGTCTGTCTAAGCAGGGCTTAGGTGACGCTTGTGATAGGGCTATCAATGAATTTGATAGCAATACTATATACAAGGGCTATACAACGCGATATAGTCGGTCAACTAAGGGTCTTCTTATGGCTGCATCATTTGGTCAAGCTGCTTGTATTGCTAAGTTTGAGTGCGATGACTATGGGATTGGTATGAAAGGCAGTGATATTATTGCAGCTCGCGAGAATGCCAAGAAGAACGATGGTATTTGGATTTGTGGACACATTCGTCTATCTAACTCATGCAGTATTGTTATGGACTATTGTACGAATTGTAGCAATAGCGGTTAGGTATTGATTCTCTAGGATACATTATTATATTTGGACTCTTTCAACTTTTAGTAAATTCCGTTCGTCGGACTTATCTTGACCAAGCCTCATAGATTGCCAACAAATTGAAGCCTCGCCAAGTTCCTTCTGAGAAATCGTAGGAGTATCTTCCTTTTTATTGTCTGATTAATAGGCTGTCGGTAATCATCCTAAGCTAAGTGTTCCCTGCTCTCTAATTGCCTTGTCTGCCATGTCCTCTGATCGGTGTGCCAAGCACTTAGCCAGCTCCTCTTCGGGGTCCAGGGAGTACACTTTCCATACGAGATAAATGAAGCGCCGTTAAAGTCATTTGTCTCCTCCCTCGCACCTGGTTCAATGACCGGGAGAGTTGAGTAGACCCCATGCCCATTATATCACCACAAGGCCCATCCAAATTTAGTCCTGAAGAACTCATGCACAAATCTATCCCCTTTGTCAAGAGCAATCGGTCTCGATGGTCTTAGGATCGATGGCGACGGGGCAGGACTCAAGCCCCTGTGCAGAGAAACGTAGACTTAACCTTCTGCAGAGGCCTTCCACAGATCTACAATGACGCGGTCCAGGATCATACCTTGACTCCTGTGAACGCTCATCGCCCAGCCAGGTATTAGAGAGACTTGAGTTCTGTGTGATAGCGATTGCGGCTCCTTATTTCTAATAGCATTGACGACACATGATGCGTAGACTGTGCATGCTCTCCCATTATGGAATAGGACCCGGGGCCAGAGCTTTCTGTCCTGGCTTTCATTGACTAGACCTCCGTTTATGTCTAGATTTACTTGTAGTATGACAGGCATACCGCCCACGCTCCCAAAGACACAAATTCGTTATCACAGCTGGGAAATATAAGCTAAAGAAGTACAAAGTCTATTTGTCAAGGGTACTGCTAAGTCATGAATGCAAATATGAAAACAAAATCATTCTGGTGTTACATCATCTAAAAAGTATTCGCCGTTTGGCTCTTTCCTTACCGGAGAGAACAGAGCCTCAATCTTCCGAATGAATTCGGATACCAAGACTGGGAGTGGATATGTACTCAGGCTCAGGATGGCCACAGTCTATGCCAAGATGGTCAGGATCATAGCCAGCATGGTCACCATCGATACCAGTAACAACCATGTAGGTAGAAAGGTAGCTGGGAACGTGGTCATCATGATCACGATCTCCTTCGGTATCAAGACTGACAATGGGAACTGATCTGCCGTCAAAATCATCATCGTAGACCCAGGCACCAGAAACGACAATGGCCTCGTGGTCAGTATCATGACTAACATGATACCGATCGTTTCCAGCATCATGGGCATCATCGGCTTTGATCCATCCAGCATGAATCACAGTGTCAAGGTAGAAGGCATCATAGTCATCATGATTACCATCGATACCAGTGCCAAAGATGTAGGTAGCCAAGTAGCGAGGATCATGGTCAGTTTCATCGTGATCAGAGTCATTGTGATGATTGTTGACCGAAGGACCAAAGATGACAGCGATGATAGATTTTAGGTCATCCCAAACATAGTCATCAGCCGCGGCACCAGAGGTGAGGCTGGCATAGATGAGAGCGATAAGGTAGATGACAATCATGAGGGTGTATGGAGTACAACGGAAGAATTCAATGGAGAAGGTCAAGATTATCAAATCTATTCTTATTCATTTGTCTTCACCATGGTCAATATCATCTATCCTATCGCCCTCGCCATGGCTACCCTAGCCACTGCAGGTCCAGCAGGATCGGGAAATGTGTGGTGGCATACTTGCGGGTAAGCAACGCCCTAATTCATATTATTCTTTCATTCTCTTCACCAACCATTTTAGTTTATTGCTCTAACCTATCGTTTCTTTTTTAGAAACTGCAAATGCCAAGATTCAGGCAGTTATACTGGATTCCATGGAGATAGCCCCTGTCTGCCGATCTCTACGTCTATCCGAGCAGTTGGTCTCACCAGAACTGGCAGCAAGATGACCACCTGCTCCATCTTCACCGGTGGCAATTGTCAGGGCCCGGTAGCTCAGAGTGTTGGTGTTGCAGGGGGTACCTATGCATGCACGGCCTTCAACCAGGACGCTAAGAGCATCCGTTGTTATTATGATGTTTGAGGACAGCGGATGGATGAAGAGACCATTTCGCGACTATCACTATCAATCAAACCAGGCACAATCAAGCCTATTAATTACATAGGGCTAGCTTAACTGAGACTCCTGTATGGTATGGGACTATTTTACAGGGTTGGCTGAGTATTGGGCTACCTGTTACTCAAGTAATTACTATTTAGTTCTTAGCCCGCTTATTATACATCATTTCATCTCAAATATAGTTACAGAGTAGAATGAACCTTGCAAAATGTCTGAGACAATGCATAATACACAAGATATCCGAAAGAGCGTGGAGCAAGACCAAGAAAAGAAGTAAAGCCAGCATTAGTCACAATGGTCTATCATAATGACAAAAGATATAATTCGTTTAGGCTAAATTTCTACATGTGCTCGGCCTTGAAGTCTTGAAATGACATTTGAATAATGAACATTCCCAGTAAAACAAGTCGCATATCAATACGGGTTATGCCATATCTAGGTAGCCAGTAGAATAGAACGCATTCCATTCAGCCATGGCACTTCACTTGGGAAACGAAGAATGGTCGGACATGATATTATTAGCGTTGGAGAATACGAGAAGGGGTCAAAGAGAATAGCTATCAATAGGAATCTCGCTCTCCTCATCTCAGAATTCTGTCCAAGGATGGGGATATGGCATACCATATCTAGACTAGTTTCGGCACTGGGGTAGTGCTGGGATATGTCGGGAATACTACCGGCTATAACATCGCTTCTAGTTGAACCCTAGCTACAATCCCCTTAAAGTGGAAACGGGTCGGTCAGACCGGGTTGCACGGGCCCTCCATGCCTATGATCTTGAGCAGATTCCTCTGGTTGACACTCAAATGCTATAACGGCGGCTCGGCCGAGGTTGAGCAGGGCTGGCATGGAAGAACTGACGAACCAATCTCCTCCGGTCTACCCTTTCCAGCCATCCATAGTATTTCTCCTGCTGTACCACGTCATCACAGCGGCCAGTATAAACGTTTGTATCCACCCAGGTCGAACTGTGGCCCTGCACAGGTTCATTGCCTCCGCCGAGTTCTTCAACCACGGAGTTAAGATATTGCCGGCTGTATCCTAGAGTCTTTGTGTCGTGGCATTGAATCGCTGACTCTGTAGGGTCGGGTTGAAGACCAAAAGCATCTATCTCTCGCTGCTCCAGTGACATTATGAAGTCAAATGCAACATGTAGTGGTACCTGGACCGCTTTATCCGATACAAGCTTCGTGATTTGGTCCTTGATGGAGTTGAAACTTATCGGTGCACTCAAGTTGTCATTCTGACCTGTCAGGGTGATGAGGCATGGCAGCTTTCCCAAGTCTGGATCACAGACGTTGAAGTCGTCTTCTAGGATAATGATAGTTATAGCTTTGAATAGGGGCTGAAGGACTAGGAATTGCTGATCTGGATAATATTGCCCTCCTGGGACCTCGGGGGTAACAGGGAGAGCCACAACTTCTTTTTGGTATGATTGAACTTGGCTGCAGATTCTTCCATGTAGATTATTGATCAAGGGTACCAGCGGCGTGTCGGCAAGAGGTGCACAGGGATAGAACTGTTTGGCAACAAATCGGCAGTGTTCGATTTCGTTTCGATAGGGCTTATACCATCTACGGTACAGCCAGTTGTTCAAGGCCCAACCCAACAGAGGCTGACAAGCGTAAAAGCCAGGTATGACATAAATAGGCACAGTCCTGTTGCAACAGTCCTCGGCATGGACTGGTGAGATATCCGAAACATTATGGTGGCAGGGTTGGGAGCAGAGGCCTGGGGCGAATGGGCAAGGGCAAAATGTTGACCAAGCCGAGTAACCAAAAATCCAGTCTCGGTGATAGCGTTCCATGTCGCCCCGCACCGCGGCCAAGATTTCATGACGGGGCACAGGAGCCTTTTTTCGTACTTGATGGATAGTTACAGTTGACATTCTGTAATGGAAAGTCGACGAGGTGCAACCTTTGTCTGACTTAGTGTGGAAAGGTGGAAGTGTAGTTGCCATTATAATGCTACCGGAGCAAGAAATTTATATTTGACAGGTAGAGCCAGTTTGCAGGCTCTCTCACCTTGCGAAAAAGCTTATATTAGGGCAATGACTCTACTCGCTTGTTATTATAGGAGTACGTCTTTTGTCATGGTTTTTGTGTTATTCCTTATGACTCTAGGTTTGGTGGGAAAGAGAAGCTTTCAGCCACAGGTCTCAACTGCAAATAACACTTCATTCCTTATGACTCACCTTTGCCGTCGCGATAAAAATAGTTAAGCTTTTCTTCAACGAACCTTGATATTTGCAGCATTATGACTCCGACCGTTACCAATGATCCTTTCCACACGGGCCCAAAATATGATTTTGGCTTGCAAGTCTCGCCTCAGGAAGTGCTCATACGCTACCACGTCGTCGAATAAAAACCAGCCAGACACTGTTTTATGTACTGAGTAAACTGACGCAATGGAGCAAAGACTAGCTTTTATCCACCGGTCTCAACTACGAATAAAGCTTCAAGGTCACAATTTCTGTTTTATGTACATCAACCCCAACCTCTAGCTTAGGAATTTTAACTATCTGCAAGACCAAACGACCAAGCAACCCAGCAACCCAGCAATACTACGATACTATCTAGCATTTCCACGGACGACAACTGCATTCATTCAGAACAGACCCAATTTAAACTTTATTTCTAGTTGTAAGCCTGGTCCTTGTATTTGACATATGACTATGACGTTCAAAAACAACAAAACTTAAAATATAAGCAAGTATAGTCAGTATGGATGATAATACTAAAGTCTTGATATATATTCTTACTATACAAATTACTCTAAAATGATATTATGAAGCCCATCATGCAAATTCCTAATATCCTCATTGTGAACCCACAATCCGGTGGAATCAGAATGATCTGCCCAATGAATAAGCAAGTACCCATATCGTCGATAAACCCCTGTCTCTTGACAATCTACTTCCTCGACCAGCATTCCTGATGTCCATTCATACATGTCGCCTCTCTCCCTTCCAACAAGCAGCCACTGCACAACAACGCCTGGACCAAGTGCCTCAAACTTAACATCATTTGGCACAGTAGACCAGGTGGTGCCTTCAATTGGACTATCAATCACACAGCGGTAGTGATAGCCTGTATGCCTGCTGTCTGTGCAATACTGCCTCAGAGCAGCGAAGTTCTTACCCAGTATAACTGGAATCAGCGGTGCCCTGATGTATAGTCTTGACTCGGTGCCTGTCAGAGCCAGGTTGCCTGGGTGGGTCGGAAATAAGCGCGGTCGCCGTGGGTGGTCATCGAGAAGATAGACGGAATCCTCATCAAGTTTGTGGAAGCCTACGGGACAATCTGATGCCCAGCACCAGCTAGGAAATTGTGTCCTTGGCTTTGATGTAGTCAGAGAGATTTTACCGCGAACTATGGCGTTATTCCCGCAATGGTACCACGCAAGGCCCTGGGCGAGGTGTTGTCGAAAAAGGCCATAAAAGTATTCCGTGCCTAAACGCTTAACGAGAAAACACGCGATACCGTGAATTGCGTACAAGCGGTCGCTGTCAAATGACAATGCCTGGGTTGAAAATTGTTCGATGAGCATATACCGGCCATCAATGGTGAGTATCCTGTCATTTGGTAGTGCGAGGACTCCACGAGCGTCATTGACACCGAATCTCTTCTTCGGCGATACCCGCCCAGAACCTTCTAAGAGTGCCGATGTATGGCACGCTAGAAAAAGTCCATGGGATGTCCAATGCATTACCTGCCGCGAAAGTACATACTCCTGCATATACCACCCACGTTTCATTAATGGCGACTTCAAAACACCTCGCTCAAGATACTCGTCGTCGTATTGATAGGCACCAAGAACCACAGGTTCGGAAGGCGTAGTCGATGTATCTGTGAGCTTGAGAATAATAGTTTCAAGTGGAAACCTTGCCATGAGACGAGGTACCAGGAAGCCCTGTGCGCTATCGCTTGCAAGCGATGCGGATATGCAGCATTCTGCATTGGCATAGTAGTCCCCCATCTTCGGAGCCTCAGATATGAAGTCAACGAGGTCATTTTCATCTGTGGCTTGAATGATGCATATCGCATCAATCCAGATATAACGGAAGCCCATCATCCTCGTTACGAGGATTGCATCCTGTATTGTCTTGGGTAGTTCGGGTGTCGGAATTCCCTGTAATCGCCTGGCTAGGTTACCGCTGGTTGTCTTGGCACTTGTGTTACCTTGACCCCAGCAGTAACTAAGAATCATATAGGGAAGCCTTTCAGACTCTCCTACGAGGTTGATCGTTTCAACCAGCTTGACGAATGGGTCTTGGGCTGTACCAACATCAACTAAACGCACAGGATAAACTGTGGGGTTCCTTAATAACCGGCATTGCTCGTGGCCCTTTTCGTCTTTAGAACATTCCTGCATCCAGGGTAATATTTGACCTTGAACTAAAGATTCCAATTCAGCAAGCATGTTTTTGGGGCTGAAGGCTGAGCGGAGCATATGTCAGCAAACCACTGTAGTTAACTAGTTGACATTATCTTGCCTCATACCTTCTATTTTTCGATTCCATGCTGTTTTGTAATGTTCTAGTTTTTCATCTTTTATTTCGTCAAAAAAAGATCTGTTGAACTTGTTTCAATGAAGTGTTATTTGCATTTGAGACCTGTGGCTGGAAGCTTCTCTTTCCTAACCAACCTAGAACTTGTTCCAAAAAGGAAGAAGAATGTTCAAGATCAAAACCCATCTGAAAAATAGAGGAAATATAAAATTTGGTTAGTGAAGCTATCTTTAGAAATTCCACAAACTCCGGGTCGACGGGGCTACTGTGGATGACACGTAACCATAGGAATCGACACAGTTCACAGCCCTCATCAGCTGATTTCTGCAGCAATGAAAATGTCTGGTAAGGAGGGCTCGACTCAAAGCCCTGTTTGGCAGATGGGACAGAGAGGTGGGGCCATTTTAGAGATTAACAATTAGCACATACCCTATGCGAAGGGTGAATAATGCTTAGTTGAGACATCTCGAAATGTATCGGGTTGGGTTTCGCGTGATATTCTCCAATTCCTTAGGATGAGTGAGAAGAACTTGAGTTATTTGCTTGCTGCCTGACTAGAAGAAAAGCAGCCCAATACCTTAAAACACGTGAGTCCTTTAGTGCTTATTTATTCCGCCCTTTTTTCACTGTTAGAGCTTTCTGACCCAATATATGACAGGAAGGGGAAAGGCGATCTACAGTATGTTGAAGCGGGCAGCTGAAAAAATGATGACTGCATTAGTTTTGGTTAGCTGAAAAAGAATCCGTCACAAATCGGATGTATCATTTTCTTCCTCGTCGCAGATAACACTGGCAAAGGTTTACTCGAAGTTGCAGTCTAAGCTAAAAAAGCAAGGAAACCACTTGTTAATTTGTTAATTTGGCGGACTCATTAGATTTAGCCAGTAAAAGTAAGAAAAAGCTTGAACTACGACTTGAGTTGAATTATTGCCAGCGTTGGTCGCAGCCTGATCTACTCCATGCGACAACTGTTTACTAATGCCGCAACCCCTGTTATCATACTAGGATTATCGAGAAATCCCTGTTGTGCTCCCGTCAGGCCATACAGGTCTGTGCGATTCAGCTGCCTCCTGAGGAGCCCGAGGCTAGCCTTGGATAGCTATGTACAGCTCTGGTTCCTCTATTGATTGGGTGAGCAGCTTTTCGGGCTCGGGCCTGTCACCTGACGATCAGAAAACCAGTTGACAAGCCGAGAACCCTGTCGTCGCTCCCGGGCCTGCCGTTAGTTCAGCCAGCCACATATTGGAAGTTCAGGGTAAGATGTCGGCAGTTCAGAGAACTTGTACTTTATATAACCCACCAGACCTGATATGCACCGGTCTTGTTTGCCTACTTTTCCACTCCGTCCTTAGAAACCTGCATCAATGGTAGCCCCATCTACCGAAAAGACCCCTCTCCAAGAGGAGGTTCAAGAGGACGCTCAAGCCCCATCCTCCGTGAGTACAATTCATATCCAACCCAATGTCCTCATTCACCCGAGCAAACTGGCCAACCAAAACACCGTAACTATAGGCTACGAAACCTCAAGGCACGGCGCCGCATCAGAGCCCATCGGTTCGAGCGAGCGAGTTCAGCAAGAGAACACTGTTCGTATCCATCTGGCTCCCGCTGTTCGGTCACCTGGCTTTTAGCATTGCCATCACGCTCCTCGTTGCTCTGGGCGTGAACGGATATCACGCTCTAGCATACTCTGAACAGAAGAGGACCCAAGCAAATGGAAGCTATGTATTTCGAGTCTCAGACATCACCACCCTGCTTTCAGCCGCCACCAAGATCATGGATTACATCGGTGCCATGTGGACGGGGCTTGTGGGCTGGCGATGTGGACTCGTCCTCCTGGAGCACCGAGGACTCAAAATTGGCCAGCTCTCTGAGGTTCTTGGTAGCTCGCCCTGGTTCAAGCTTCCACGAGGTAAAGAGTGGCTCGTTGCCACCATCTTTGCCTTAATCCTACCCCAGAACTTCATCGAGCCCCTCTTCTCGGGTAGCGTGGATTGGAACTTTGCTATCGACTACGCGCCTGCGACGACTGTCAGGAGCGGGGACGCAACTGCGGCATCTAGCAAATGGTATTATTATAATATACAAGGTGTTGACAGGAAGACCGCCCTTCGTCGTGCGGGCGGCGTGACCAGCATTGTTTGGGGTGCCACCGACTCAGCATATTCTAAGGGGGGTTCAATCTCGACTCCTGGGGGACTCGCATGTCGGCATCTCATGCCTACCACTGCTCCAGTGAACTCATCACTCGCCAACGCTACCCTCCCCTGTATCTACATCCACAACATCACCTGGTCTGATGATCAGCCCCCAGATGAAATTTGGGACTACGCTTGGTCGAAAGCCGACGAGCTCAGCACCTTCGGTGATAGCCTCTTCAGCTACGTTCGGCCAGGTGTGGCAGTCGCTTTCAGCCAGGATTTGTGGGCATCGAACTCGACAGTCAAGACGGACAGAAAAAAAGGCACGTCCACCTTTGCGGAACCTTCGAAATGGAGCGGCAATATGACCGTCCTTCTACTTCTTGGCCGACAAACCTCTGTTAGCTGCAAGCCCATCTACGGGACTGCGTTTGGAAATTCCTCCTTCCTGACAAAGAGCCTCCCCGGCGTCTTCTACACCAACGCCAACGCATATGACGAGAACTGCATGATCTGGGGCACAGTCTACTTCACAGCCGGCGAGATCCAAGCCCCGGAGAGTGTGTACGTTGCCCCTCGGGTCGTCGAATACCACATCGTCACCCCGAAAGCGAATGAGACAATTTCAGCGTCACGGGAGGCCGAAATCGTCAAAGCTATCAAGCCTTCTATCTGGACAAGAGATTCCTTGTGGGTTATGCCCGATGCTATGGCCCAGATTGCTGTTATGAACACATCTATGCTGCCAACCTGGGAGAACCTGAACAATTACACCGCGACGCTCATTCGCTACGCGTATATGTCCAACTGGGACATGTTCCACGCCTCATTCGAGGACACAGACACTGCTAACTTGACTCTCCGCCCCGCCGAGCCTCGGCTCCAAGCGTCTGTGTCGTTCGGGAGGCTGTTTGCATGGTTCGCCATTGCGTTGTTACTACCCTTAACTGGTGTCATCTTCAAGTTTCTGCACCGCTCATGTGACCGAGAAGTGATAACAGATCCGGTGGCCGTACTCTTTACGGACGCGTCTCGTGTGATTGAAGATTACCCTGATCTGGCCAGAATGTCCTACATCACCAAGGAGCACAAAGGCATTGAGCCAATTCGGCTAGAGAGGGCGGAGTCATATGCAGGAGGGTTCCAGTTGACATTGAAGAGGGATAATGTGGAGAGAGAGGTTTAAGAATAGTTGTCCATTTGATGGACAAGATTATAGCAAGTGGGGAGCGGAGGAGGTGTGTAAGCCTTCCGTCTGGCTGATGGCGATCTGGATGTATGTCTTTCGGTTCTAGCTATTGTTGGTAAGGCTATTATAGCTATAGCTGTGAGAAGAGTTATTTAACCAAGATTAACATAGAGCAGACTGCTAAAGCGTAAGTCTCTTCGATCTCATGTACTCATAATCGTCCATAGCTTCACGAACATAGTCCTCCAGCTTTCTTCCATGTTCATCCCCAAACTCATCCCTCCACTTGACTGCCTCCTGCGAAATATCAATGTCCCCTCCAACCTTGGAGAGGTCGACCTTCTCGCTAGAGTTCAACGATCCCAGCATGTGCTGGACAATCGGTGGCAATTTACTGACAACTTCCTGCGGAGCCTTTTCCCACGAGAAAAGCAGCTTCCCTGGATCAAGTCCTGCGACCTTGGCGTACTTTAACATCAGCTCTTGAGATGTCATCATATCATCCGCGTCCAGCACAAGCGGTTCATCGCCTCCTTGTCTGTGAGATTCTTCGTAGAACTCGAGCAGTGCCCTCTGCCAGAATAAGGATCTCTCAACGGGGCTGAGCTCTTTGACTTCTCGTTTAAATCCCTCATGTCGAACTGAGCGGAAGAGAGAAGGGATTGCCAAGGCTGGATGTCGAATGAGAAAAGTTGGCTTCAAGGTTTTGAGAAAGTCGTCGGAAAGTATAGTTTTGTTCAGCGATGATCTCGCGCTTGAGATTCCATCTGGATAACCTTCCAATTCCTGCGGCTGTCCAACGGCAGCGCTTTCTCCGTGGATGAATCTGGTCTCGAAGAATGGGTCGTTTAGTAACATGGCATGCTCCTTAAACATAACCTTGTTTCCTGCCGCTTCTGCTCTCTCGATGTAGTCCAGAAAGTTATTGAAACATTGCTGCTCCATGTCGTCGAGTCTCTTTTTCTCCTCGGGTGACCACTCGCTCATAGGACGACTGTTCAGCTCGGTCCGCATGTACATAGCTAAAAGCCAGAAATATCCGTCTTTGTCTGTATCTTGTGCGCCCTGGGCTTTAATGTTGAGGATGCGTAACAGAAGGTGTGAGGCAGTGCGAGGGCCAGTCAAAAAGACATAGCGTGCACGCTTGGGAGACGTGTCTGTGTTGGTGGTATTGGACATTTTCTTGTGGGTAGCGTTGACTCCTTTGCGCTGCATAACTCTAAGCACCCTGAGAATGATTTGTTCAGGAAGCTTCTAGTTCTATAAATATTTGGGATTCTTATATTCAAGACGTCTGGGGAAACCTCGGAAACTAAAGACTGCGCCTCTTTTGCCGTAAGCTGATATGGGGCAGTGAGCGGGGTAATACTAATATCTAGCTAGTGGCTGACTAATGCAAGGGCTTCTGTCAGCAAGTCAATAGGCTTTACGTCTAGGCCAAGACTTTCCTTATCAAAACCAATTCATCTTATCAAGTGTCAAGTATTCGAGGTCTGTGAAACTCTTTGATATTGATCCAACTTCACCAAAGGACAACTAGGAACATCCTTCTCGTTGCCAGTTGCGAGTCCGAATGAGATTGCCCAGACCATTTCGTTCTGTTCCATCATGCTGCGTCAGCTTTGCCATTCCCGACCAAGTCCAAGGCCAAAATATTAGAGTCATTGTGGTTCTCAAGAATGACGAGTAGTTAGCAACCAAGGGGGTCAAATCTTTGGTGCCAGTCCACTTAATTCCAACAGAGATATATATTATGGCGTCTTATTGACCCCCCCAGTAACAAAGGCTATCATTCTAGCCAGAAACCTATCCTGTTCACTTCTTCCAAACTCAACCCAATCATGAACAAGGTTGTCAACCTTTTCTTCATCCCAAAAATACGTTCCAGTCATCCAAGGATCAAGCTCAGGCCCCAAGTCAACAGTGTCGCCAAGCCAATCAAGCCTACGTTTCAGATTATCGTCAACGACAGCAGAGCAGATACTCGAACTTCGGTCATGTATGCACTTCCATAAAAGGAGCACGTACTGTTTCAGACATGCTTTATTCTCGTTAAGTATGCTCATCATAGTAGACTGTCGTTTGTGAGATGAGATAGGCTACTAAATGGGGATTGCGTCTGAGGCTTTTTTGTAGATTGGACGTTGAACAGACTTCCCGCATGAGATCGATATATCGTTTGAAAATGAAGTAAAAGGCTGACCGAAAGGCTGGTGCAGTGAAACCATCTTCTCGCCAGCCGGCCACGTAACCGTCGAATATGTTCATCGGAGTGACTTGGGATGTCTGCAGGATTGAGGTATCAAATTGAAGAGAGTGCCTGAAGGTATCGAAAGTCAGGTAGCCTCTCTGAACTCGATACTCTTCTGATCTGGAAAGAAGGAGAGGGTCACGAGGCTTTGGTCTTGTCCTATCAAACGATGCAGGTATCGTAGAGAATGCATTGATCTGTGCCAAATCTTGGAATTTGTCCCAGGCCTCTCTGGTATACGCAGCAACAAAGATATTGGATTCATTCAGCAGCTCGAATAGCTGACAGACCGTCTCCAGACTAGATTTCTGAAGGGGCGCATTTCCTAGTTTTCTAGAAGGTACTGTCAACACTCGTCGAATGAGCTGAGAAATCTGAGCTTGATTAAGAAAAGAGAATTGATGTTCAATTTGCCGTAGTCGACAGGCTTTGAGAGCGCAAGAGAGGTTGCTGCGAATGAAACTTTCCGTTAGGTGATTTCTGAAAGAACTCAGGATCAGGCATCTATTAGCAATAAAGACCCGTAAGGCATGAGAATCAGCGCGATTGAGATGTTGGATATCTCTGGGAGATTCGAAGCATTGACATATGGTGAGAGACTCTTAAGTGAGGAACAGCAATCACGGGGCTGTATTTGCTTATGGAATCTGCCGGACAATCTATTAACTAAATGTTAAGTGAAGTTTAGATACTCCTGATTGGACGTTCTTGAAAAAGGAATGATGTGTGTTCGTTCTTGTCTGACCCAGCTGCCTGTCGTAAGCCAGTATGTGTATCCTGGTTGCTTGACCGAGCTTGTCCTACATTGTCCTATCAAGGACTCACTACGTGGTCCGACCAGCTTATGCTATTAGACGAAGACATTTCGAATTGTCCAGACCAATCAATGTATCTCAAGTCTTCACCGTGCACCTGGAGCGGAACGGGAACATAAGCAAGATACTCAACCGCTGGCCAGCCGGCAAGACGTTGGGCACGGTGACCGTGTCAGGCATGGATCTCCTGTCGCTCTAGTACATCGACATCGGCAAGCAGACGACATGGACAGGGCATAGGCTGTCTTCGATACCAAGGTGGTGATGTACACCAGAGAGTGTGAGCCGATGATCTCCGGACTCGGGATGATTGTGACGGTCGACTCCGGCCCAGAGCCGCGTCTCAAGTCCTCAACCATACCCATATCCTTCCACAGCGACCAGTGGCTCCACCCGTGCACGGGCAGGGTGTACTTCACGATGTTCTAGAAGGCCAACACCGGGTAGAACTGATCATTGAGGTCTGACGATGAGAATTAGGTGGACGATGTGTCGTTCTCGAAGGTTAGTTGCTGGTCTACTGCTTCGGACTTGGAGAGAGCTGACTTCCTGGTTCCGACGACCCTCCATGTATCAAACCACCTCCTTCGAGTATAAGTACAGATCCGAGGCGCTGTAATCGAGGTGCGCTCGGATCATCTAGTTGGTTCTCTAGTCATTGTCAACCAGAAGCTGGTGGTAACTCTCAAGTTCTCCTTGAGCCTGTCGATGGCTAACTACAGATGGACGAGACTTCGCTTGGACCCCGTCCACGACACGGTGAGGTCATTTATATTATAAATCTCCGTCTACATTATCCACTTCTGCACGAATGTTGGTTCCCAGACAGTGGGAGCGGCCAAGTTGCGCTAACATGAATGGATGCGTAGATCTTCTCGTATATCTTAGCCACTTTGTCACCTCACTGTGCTAATCAAGATCGAGTCAGCTGTCATCCTCCTCTCGCCTATGAACACCGGCACCTTCGTTGGCGATCAGAGTATCATTCAATGACATGTTAATAGTCTGAATCAGGTTGGGGCTTCGTAGTTGAGTGCGTCTAGTGACACGTATGACCTGAAGGTCTCTATTTATCTAGCCTCTATCATGGGGTTGGCGTCGATGGTCGAGTTCTTCATTATCTTCACCAACGACCTCGTGGAAGGGAACACACCGTCGACGCGATCAGACCATCGATCCTCCCAACGGCCCTGACTATTAGTTGGCAGCTACTCGTACTCTCAGAATCTCTGTTACTTAGTTCACCGAGACTCAAGCTATTCTCTAGCCTTCTCCAACCAGTAATCACCCTCGTCCCCCCGTTTCAACAGTCTCCAGAGCGCTGGTTTCTTTTCCCTTAACTCATCCTCTCGTATCCTTCTCCACATATCTTGATGCTGTTCATCCAAACCTTGTATTTCCCCTTCCTCGCGGATCTTCTCCTCCCAAATGGTGTAGAAGTCCAGTGATCTCATCTCTTCGCCTTTTTCAGCAAGTTGGCGTTTCCGCCTTCGACGGTCTCTCCTGCGTTCCCTTATTTCATGCTCCATATCTATCGATCTAGGGAAGTGCAGGGCCATATGATACTCCTTGTACTCCTCCAGATATGCATCGTGCTCCAACTTTATGATGTAGAGCTCAAAGTTCTCTTCGTACATCAAGTTCTCATGGCGTTTCCAGTAGTCGTCCGAATCATCCTTGCCGAGTTGTAGATATTCTATCTCCCTTCTTATTCTTGTACGCCACGCCTCCAGTTTGTCGTTGGGGTAGCCTTCGGGAATTTCAGGCCGTTTTAGTAGTATTTCCTCTTCTGATTGGGAGCTGGCAGTAGATGCGTCTTCCACTTCTGCATCAGTTGTCTCGATCTCCTTCTCGAGTGCTCCTTGCTCCATCCATCTCTCATAACCATTTTTTCGACAGACAGATGCATACTCGTCCCTTGCTTCAAGACGTTGTTTCTGAAGCATCTGTATCTTCTCTTGTTTCCCGTATATCTTCGCACGCCTCTCTTGATGAAGTTTTCGTAGAAACGTATTTTCCTTTCCTAACATATCATATATCCCTGGTCTCTTCTTTTGTAGCTCTCGCCACTTCCGTTTCGCTAGACGGTCTCGCAATTTTCCAGTTACCTGGTGTATTTCCCAGATGAAATCCATTTTCCATCTTTCACCCTCGTGAACCACTTCCCACATAGCAGTTACAGCCGGATGGGGTTTGAGTGCGGGGATAGCGTCTGACGATGGGATACAAGCAGCATCTTTGTCATGGACTTTGGGGGAATTATGCTCGGGGATATCCAGTGCATTGGCAACCTCTAGTGGTTCCGCTGCATGTTCTCGGCTCACATGATCTGCTTCATGGTTGAGTTCAGACTCAGAAGATGAATCTTCCGATGAATCTTCCTTCTGGAAAGTCCTGACCTCGACAAGCTCTGGATTCCACCTGACTCGGCGGTAATGTCGGGCTCTTTTATGTGGACGCTCATCCACGTCGTCGGTTGTCTCTTCTGGCTCCGTGAAATTCGACTGTTCGATCTTACGTTTGGTCTTCCTTGATGCTGTCGAAGTGCTAGATCCTGTTTGGTGCTCGATGTCATTATTGACGCTGAATAGCGAAGCTGCAGATTCATCTCCCTGTGTCTTGTTCTTGTTAGTGGGTGACATTGGAATGATAGGTATGGCAGGCGTCGAATGGCCTTTCGGTACTTGTGGTAAGTGTTGCTGGGGTTAGTCTGAGACTTGTTGACGGTTGTTTTGCTTACGAGAGTCTTTGAGTTCTGAGGCTGAGAACATATATACGATGAATAGGTAGGTCTTTGTCTGGAGAACTGCCTTGTGAACACAGATGAATTACCTGCACAAGTAGACACAGTTGATTGAACAACAAATTCTTTGGCTAGATGATGCTTGTGTTCATCAAAGGGGAAACATGACTGTTGCTATCTCTGCTTTGTTCTATCTTTACTGCGACAGGCCTTGTTCTCAGGCGCGGGGAGTCCCTGTACACAAAAGCCTTTGTCCCTTGAACAATGAACACGGGAGTTTTAAAGGTGTCTCATTCATTCACCAACGGTTGGGCTTCATTTGGAGTTCACAACATCCGTACAACGATAGTGTTAAGGAAAGCCATCAAAAATGTCTGAAGGCTTATTGCTCAAATCGCAATGAAATTAACCTTTATCTTGTGCAGTAAAATCATGACGTGCTTACCGTGCTGTGTCTTAGGTCGGGCAGGTAGGCCATAAAATAACCAGCACACTGAGAGGACTTTGGCTAATATCTATTAAACAGTACCTAAAGCTATATAGAGATATAGGTAAATTTTAGGTAGTTCTTGTCTGATATACCTGGTTAAAGGAGGTGTAAAGTGTGCTGGTTATTCTCTGACCCGGGCACCTGAGACCTGTACCTTGACCCTCAAAATTATAACAGCAGCTCAACTTTATGGTTCAATTACTGAACACGGACGCTGCGAGGGGCCACATTTTTTCGTGTTCTCTGTAACTGTCTTACTGAAAGGAACTATATCTACTGTGCTTACAACGGTCAGGGCTCGAAATGGCAAAAAGTAAACATACAACAGCGGGGATTCGCTGGTCGTCACCGACCCAACTACTAATCCGCCGGTTAGTGGCTTGACTATGGGAGAGCGGACGGGATCCCGTATTTTCCACTACCTTTGGTCGTATGTACTAGCTGCAGCTTTGTAATGCCCTATACCCACCGCCTTGTGCATCAAACCGCATCTTGGTGGATTGGAATCTTTTTCCAAGTAAAAGTCGGGTTTGATGCAATTGGGCAGGCGGTCCTGTAATTCTCACCTAACCCAAGGTTTTTAATTTTCTATTCTGATATCTAGTTTTCACATCGTCTTTTCATACAATAGCAATTTCTCTCTACTAATAATTTCATTAATTTTGTCAGCACAAGGTTAGGCAGTCTGCTGCACTGAGCCCTACCCTAAATTCTATCCGCAAAACATCGTGGTCCTTATAATAGCCCCACTGTAAAGATCTTATCTTAAGTCAATCCTTGTCGTAAGATGCGCCTTATTTTAACATAAATCCGAAAGTGTCGTAGCCTCCAACCTTTTCAGCACTAATATTGCTGGATTTTTAAACGGCATTTTTCTGTAGCTTTGAATCTTTATAATTGAGAGCAAATGTAATTCGAGCTTATTCAATGTCAGTGGCAATATTGGTCAAACTGGCAATTATTTCATGACCCGCGGGTGACATGTTTGTTGGAATACCGATTGTGCAGGATGGGCTGAAAACGAGTTTGCTTTGTCGCTCAGTGACGGAATTTGAGAAGTGGCGACGTATTACATATATGTTTGCTTAAAATAGTGTTCAGATTGCGAGAACACAATCAACAACAAGACTAGATATGCGGAATAGTTTGAGCCAGTGAAGATAGCGAGACAATTCCTTTGTTGAGACAGTGACCTGTCCGCATGTGTAATGAAAGATTGGGCATTTTTGTTTGTTCATCACCGTGAATGTCTATCTAATAGGAACCTATCGAATGTGAACAATTGATCCCTTTGCTGGATGGAAGAGGTACATAATACCTTGAGCTTCTTCTATATCTCACAATGCAACTTGCCTCCCACAAGAACAAAATCACCCACTCGCCTCCCTCAAGAGCACGCAATATTGTCCGAAAGCAGTATAACCTTCTTCTTTCTATCCACTTGCGATTCATCATCATGTGTAGCCACCGTCCCAACACCATCTGCGGAAAAGACTTCGAATTTCACGAGAATAGATATAACTCGGGCCGCGAACTTCACCTTTTTCTCTGTGATGCCACTATCAAAGATATCACGTACATCATAGACAAAAAGAAAGGTCCAATCAATGCCAAGACTGTCGCAACCGCCTGCGGACTCCAGTTTGACCGTGGCGAACTGGGCCGTGTTCTGTTCGACACGTTTGAACAGCACATCCAGTCCATCGCACAGAAGATTGCCACGATGAAGTCAAATGGAAATGTGCTGACTTTTATGGAGCTCATGGACAACGACCGTCTTGAGAACTTTACGACATAGGCAGCTACTGGTGCCTTGATGAGTGAAACTGCTCTACCAATGGACGTGGACGACAATGACTGAAACAAGATAGACAACAAACACGAGACACAGCTCAAGCTCTCACAGTAGACGAGGATAGAAGTACTGGAAAAGAATTGATGTGGGGTTCTGGAAACCTAGGCGAAGGGCTTGAGGTCAATAAGGAAAGCTATGTCAACCTATGACAATTTTGTTCTCGAGGGAAATTAGATAGTTATTCAGAAGGGGATAGCCTAACTGACGACAAGCAACTGGCTGCTGGTTAAGTCGAGGGCTGACAGATAGCTACTGAAGAAGGGCCGCAAGGGTCCATTATTCTTTGCCTGGTTTTATATCTGCAGGTGTAACAATGAACTGAACTATGTATATCTACACCACTACCTGCTTATAATTCATCTAGACTCAAGCCCGGAAGTAAGAGACGGCTGTGCCTCAAATGGGGGCTGGATAATATCGGATAGTTGTATATTGGCACGACAGTCTGCAAAATATAGACTATAACAAATATAGTCAAGGTAAGGCCTCCAATGTATCTCCCATGTATTTAGTTAGGTAGGAAAAAAAGAAAAGAAAAAGTGTGGATCAAGAGTATATAGCATATAGTTATATAAGACTCTAGGTGTAGTTAGAGAGGAAGGTATCCATCCCGATTTAAATCCATGCGATTCACAGTTATATTTATTTTAGACCTAATTCACTTCCCTCAGTTAATTGGCACTTCCGACGTTTGCCGCCTTTGTCTGAATCTTTCACGTTAGACCTTCTGTTTCTCAGTATGGTCTCTAGAAGTCAGGTACTTGCCTTTTGATGGCTTCATATTTGCTAGCTAGACTGTTACCTAGCTGTTTTATGCAACACCATATACTGTTTATACAGCCAGTCCCGTACAACATATAGTTTACGTTTTTGCCATACCATACTTATGCAAAATGTGCATCCTAAATACAAGCACCAATCGTCCCCCTAAATACCCACCCCAATAATCAAAATACTTCTTGAGACTGAACAATAACGCCCTTACTCAAAACTGGCCCTCCATTCATTAGTAACAAGCGTTTGAGCTTCCATGTTAAGGTCCACCAGAGACAGAAGGAGCTCGGGTTTCTCCACGTGTACCAGGAACCAGAAACGTCTGCTCTTTTCCATCTAGACTTCTATATTGATATTCTAGAAAGTCTTCACCTCGTGGGAAATCTCAAAGTCTGGTCCCTTCCTGAGCAAACTGCTAGACGGAAATTCGATGGTGCCCTGTCGTGTCGCTATTGTTTTTAAACAACCATTTCTGACGCGCGCAAGATAGACAATCGCTCGAGTATCGCTGAGTATCTCTTCACCATAGTTGCAGATACCGTGATAGAGTGATAGCTGCCCCATGAGGCGTTTAACTTCACACGCCAAGCAGTCTGGATTGATAAGTCCTCCCTTGGACAGAATGGGAGGAACATTTGAATAGTCAGCATGGTTGGAAGGGACATATACCCCATGTGCGATGTGTCCACATGCGGAATAGGCTCTGAACTGGGTTGCGCAGACCATGCATTTGGCAACTTGACCCCCTAACCCAGCAAGCCATTTTAGAAAGCAAGAAAATCCAACCATATGGCCACAGGGCTGAACCCAGGCTTTGTGATCTAACTGAGGATCATCAGATACCGTCATCAGCTCCAAGCAAACGGGACACGTTAGGCTAATAGGAGGTTGCCGAAGAGGGTGAGTTGCAACTGCGTTAACAAACTCTGGCCAGTATGTCACAGTTACCGGACTGAAAGCGCTTGGCAGATGAGCGGCGCGAACGGATGCGTCGAGGTCCTCAGAAGGTTGTTGACGAAGATCGTCATTTCGTGGATCAGACATAATGAGTAAGATATGATTTCGTAGATATGTTTGTGATGTTGCTAAGAGAGTTGCTCTATTGATGGGAATGGTGTTATGAATGAGAAGGAAGAGAAGAAGATTATACAGGACCCTGGTGAGTTTATATAGAGGAGTCATCCAACTCTGTATGAACAGATAAAAAGCTGCCTACCTACAGTTCATGCTTGAATAGTCAATGAACAGCATACCGACTAAGAGGACATCGATGGAAACTCCAAACTCTAGATGCAAATGCTTTGGGACTGCCGTCTACAGGAGATTGTCGCCGAACAGTTGACAGGACTCTGGCCTTGAACCTTTTCAAGTGTTCATCGTCGTGTACTTTCTGCTTTGTAAGACGACCCTTTGTTTCTCTACCCATATTAATTGTCTTCCTGTTCACGTGTCCATTCATTATCCAGGTAACGAACAACTAACACTCAGACCCTGAAGACTACTCTGGGAGAGGTATAAATCTATCCGTAGCCGCCGCTTCTCCACCCTTCCTTTAATCCTCAGCTAACTCTTACATCGACATTCGTAAAGACTACCCACGCCCCTGTCAACTTCGCATCCTGTCACCAACATACTGAACCTACTATCTTCCAACTTCTATCAACATCACCTTTACCTCCGCGAAGCCAATACTCTACACCTTGTTTCCTCCCATAATGGATCGCGATTCACTTCTCGCTCGCCGGGAGCGTCGTCATCAGGTAGAGATGGATACTATCTCTAACCTAGCACGTCTCACTAGAAATGATATAAATAACCTCGTTCAGTCCAATATTTCTTTAAATCATTCGCATCAAGGCATTGCCAACATTCCTGAGCCTAGCGATGGTAAACAAGGAACTGATGACGACACCAATAACACAGCGATCGAGCAGGCCGAGGAGCCAAGCAGTCCTCTGGAAACCTGGCTTGACAATCCTCACCCAGATCTATGCATTCGTTCAAGTCTCATCGAGGCAATCATTCACACGCGGGACCTCTGTCCTTGGATTTTGCGACCTCATAAAGATTGTCACAAGTCCACTGAGACCACGTGGGAGTGCTTGGTTTACTGCCCAGACGAGGTCAAAGATGGGGACATTGAAGTGTTTTTTATATCAAACACACGCTTCATTGAGCGTATCACGAACAATCCGTCAGAAATCTGGGAGAAAGAAACTGTCAATGGGAGAATGCGAGAAGGATTGGGTTTCTGGCTCATTTCTCTTCAGTCAGCATTTGAGCTGCTAGAACAAGATCATGATGCAAGAGTCCTCTCCTGGAGAGTTCATGGGAGCACTGATCTGTCATTCAGGGATCGGCATGGCTGCCCTGTCCCTGGGCTATAGCCTGGAAGAACTGAGGAGGCATTGCCAGCCTGGCCCGGTAAGTGGAAACAAGGACCATGAATTGGAGGAGTGGTAGGGTTAGAGGGGGCTTAGGTTGTGAAAGGTGTTTAAGCTGGTTTGGATAAAGGGTTGCTAATGCTGGCATTAGTGGCTTGTGGACAAGGAGTAACGGTGATGGAGAAGGTGGTGAAAAGGGTAAGTAGAACCAGATAGGGATGGTTTATCAAGGGGGATGAGTGAACTTCTTTTGTTGGCACTTGGTGACTTTTGGTCCCTTCATAAGATATGTATAAGAAAAAGACTTGATGGACTACTCATAAAGTTACTCCTAAAAAGTGTCACCCCACACAATAATCCTAGGTTGAAGGGCGTGTCAGTAGCAACCACGAATCTCCCACGTAACCTTGATTTGTATCGCCTCCTGCCACATAATTCTGCCTGAATTCTGCTTCGCACATCCTATCCTGAGCCCTGTCCTAGTAAATGTTGATCCTTTCAGCATCAACAGAAATGCCACGTTCTAGACAAAAGTCAAACCCTGTTGACAGATATTTTCCTCCCTCAAAATCTCATAAATCCGAAAGGTCCGCCGACAGGATAATCAATGCCTATCGGAAGTACTTGGGTTGATGAACTGGTTGGCCCAGTTGCCGGCTTGTTTGCGAAGGCGCGCCATTGCTTTCGCACCAGTGGAATCTCGAGCAGTCTTCCTATTAAATCTCCCACAAATAGTGGCACCACGGGACGGCCCCCTAAATCGTCTCGAGGAGGATGGCATGAATCCTAGGGGTGTCTCCGAAGGAGGTGTTGTTGGCCGGGAGGGTGCCCTACGGGGACCATAGGTCGTCCTCCAGGTGGAGTTGGACGCGTCCTTTGGACCGCAAACCCTGCCTCGACGAAGAAAGATGTCTGTCTTCTTGGCTCTACGTGCCCTTGGCCTGCCATGTCTAGCAGGTACGTTCAAGCCCGACTCTTCTGCAGAGACATTATCCGTGGTGAGACGGTTGGTGTCTGTATCATTCGCTTTTCGTTCATCTACGCCTGCAGGTTCATCACCCGTTTCTTGGACCTCCATCTCGATGTCAACTTGTCCAGACATAATCGGAGAGTTGGCCTCTTTTCTCAAATATGCGTTTGGCATTCCTAGGGTGCCATCCGGGTCGACCGTTTCCTCCGCGGCTGTATTTTCGGGGTCATTTGTCTGCCATGGGAGATCACAAACAGGGAACTGGAATTCCAAACGGGTATATGTGACTCTGAGCCCCCCAGATTCCTCGTTCCGTGTATGATGGAGTCGCTTGATTACTGCAGGGAAGCTGTTCTGCAGACTTATGTTCTCGAATATGCGCTGGCTCGCTTCAACAACACTCTCCAGATCCTCTACCAGAGCCTGGCGTCGCTTCGAGCTTCCAACATCTGAGGTGCGAGTTGCGGAATCGTTGGTACGCATGTTCGAGGTTCGAGGGTTTTGTTGCTAGTTTTCTTGGAGGTATACTAGCAGGGTGTTGGCGTTTAGGTCAGGTTGGAAGAGAGAGCAATATCAGCCAGGAATAAACCAAGGGAGGTTGATGAGGGAAAGCAAAGGAATCATCACATCCAAATTCATATTTCGCGCCTACAAAGCTACATCCTGCCTGCAGCGGTGACATAGCCTTGTCAAAGGCAATTTCTGACATTTCACTGTTGAGCTTCAAAGAGCTCTTGCAAGATGATGGATAACAGTTAACTGACAGGCTACAAAGGCAACTGATTGGTATTGCCCTCAAGATTTGTCGTTTGCCGCAAGAGGCCATGTTTGCCACGCTGGTTGGCAAATAAGAGCAACCAAGGCTTTGGTGATTGGGAAAATTTTCGCTGGGGTGACAAAGAAAACGGTCCCTTTGACAAAGAAACCTCAAAATCTTTTGGATGCCACGTAATAATGGCGCTTCTGTCCGGCTGATGTGTCGTAAGGTGGCAACTCCATGTGCTTGGGCAGATACATGCATCCATTTCAACCCATATTCTTCCGTTCTGTCTCTGGACTACCAGGCGCTCATTCAGTTACTTCTTGTTTGATTAGCCGACAACGGTCTTTTATCCTCTTTGACAACTATTGTTTGTTCTTTACAGTATGGGGTATCAGGCGCTTCAAAGGAGGCACCTTATCTTCACCCCCTTTTGAGCCACGCTTCCTTGTCTCGAAATTCTTCTTTGCATTCACTGCCGCAGCCGTAGTCAAGACTTCGTAAATTTGGATGAGGTATGGCTGCCTCTCGTGAGGGTGGGGACTACGGATTCAGGCCAACACGACTCTGAGGGGCTCCCTGGAAATCCGTGGCCATGGCGAATGCCTCGTTCTCCTGTACGCGGTCGTTTGAGGAGGACATACCAAGTCCGCATGAGAATCGGATTGCTGGTGATAATGTACTAATCCATAACTCAAAACGCCTACCATATAAGGCGAAAATAGACATGAGAGAAACAGTAAACTGTAGAACTTTGACCTTTCCAGTCCTACGACTGCAATTTATATGATAGCGAGTAGGCTTGATGTCACAGCACTTACTCAGCCCAAGAGGTCAAAAAATATTGACGGTGCATATACAAATCTAATGTATAACGGAGTGCTCGGCATCACAGCATTCGAAGTCACGCGGTGTACAAGATACCAGTAAGACAGGCTATTATCCAGATACGTAGATGGGAAATGTTATTAAAGTCTGCCTTTTACTTTTGTAAATTGAAGTTTTAGTGGCGACGTTCATTGTTCAACTGTGATACTGAATAGATTTGGTAATCAATCTGTTCATCGAAGTGAAATTTTACTGTGATGATCCATCTGAAATTGCTTCCCTTTTCGGTTCTCCTTTTGCTGTTGATGGGTCGAAGATCCATGTGAGAACCTTAGGCCCACTAGGGTCTCATTCTGCTTGAGACAAAGGTCGACCTGACTCATGGTTGGATGGCACTTATTACGCATGTCGAGCGCCTGAGTCCATCAACCATGTTTGAACGCAGTCCGTCTTGTCCATCAAGGCTGGTTAATTCTCATAGTGGAGCGTAGGCCTATGATAAAAGCACGTTGATAATCTAGTAGTTGTTCATCGAACCTTTGTGCCGCAAGTCTCCAAATTTCATAAAGCCCAACCAAACGAGAACTCAAGCTGTCGTATTGCGCAAGCAAGAACTCCCGTTCAGTGAGGGATTCGGTCTGGACAAAGATGGATCGCAGAGTAACAAGCTCATCTTGGAGCCGATGAGTCTCTTCTATGACTTCGTCAAGAGCAGCCTTACGCTCATCGAGCGCAAGCTTGCGTTGAACGAGGTCATGATACTGGGATTCGACGAGGGCATCCAGAAGAGTACTGAAGTCGTCCATTCTTTCTATTCGCATTTTAGTTAAACAAGGCTTTCACCGACGTCTCAGATGTTAAACGTTGACTAACCAGATGTCGGGAAGTCCAGGTGCAGAAAGGCAAGAGCAAGATTGGCGGTCTTGTCTGGGTGAGCTCCGACGTATCAATGTGTGTTGATTTCAAAGGGATATCCAAAGATTGAAGTCTGAGATATCGGAAAGGGCGAGCCTGCTTCTTTATATGCGGTGTTTAGCTTCGTTTTGCTAGTCCGCAGAGTCACAACTTCCTACATGTCATATCGCTACCTCAAGAGTCAACATAGAATCAGGGACTGATATCTTCCATGGGATTGAATGCCTTCCTTTGTGGCAACTGAGCTAGTACATGAGTAGCGTGAGTGGTAACACCATGTCGTTCAAAAATAGTTGCTGTGAAATGCAGTGCAACAAAGTTGGCTACCCATGAGCGGCACTATCTTGACGTTTTGCCATCAAGCAATTTTACTGTCGCCTACGCTATTTGACATTTCTTTGTTCTCGTTTACTCCACCGTATTCATCACAAGATGTTGCGCTATTATGGTTCTGGGGCTGTCTATCCAGAGCGTATACTAAGAACTAAGAAATGTGATAAGTCGTCTGAGACGCCAGGGCAGAAGTTTTAGCCTTTTCGTGTTCGTTTGATCAACCAATCGGGAGCAATGAGTAGTCATGATCTGACTAATCGTTTTTTATAGCTTCAAATGCAGCCACGCCTGACATGTTCAGCCAACATCCACCTCTGGCAGAGTGAAGCGTGCAATGAACAAAGGACTTACAGTAGTCAATTCACCACAGTAGATGTCCGCATGCAAAGAAAGAAATATCAAACGCCTGGGAAACTCCCCACCCCCACGTCTCTCTCAATTCTGTAGGCTCTCTGACCCCATACCCTGACGAAGATCACGCCAGCGTCAACATCCTGTCTATTATCCTCCAAGTTCTCTTTCCGCCAGCCAGATCGCGTTCAGTTATTCTCAGCGCAGTATCTAGAAGAGCCTTTTTATGAGTTTCTGTGCGTGCTCAAACCTGGCGATATGTCGTTTGCCTCTCTTCACAGTCGGTTTATCGGTGAGGTCCTGGATTTTTGTGTCGAGGTCAGACACCTGGTCTTCCAACTCTTCTCAGCTTCGTAATCCTCGTCTATGACCCTACTAGTAGAATTTTTCATATCGCTGATCTCAGCTTCTGAGCTCTTTACTTCGTCCCTTAAGTTGTTGGCTAGGTCATGACGGTGAGCGAACTCGATCACTGCGCCGCCGAGTCGTGACTCAAGTTGGGCAGCTTTGGCTAGTCAGTCGCTCTGAAGACTCTGGCCTGTAATCATCCTGCCTCGAGAGACGCGGCTTTGGGTTTCAGATCTTCATCTATCTCTATACGCATCGACTCCAAACCGTCGTCGGCCAGGCGCCGATATTCGACCGATCTTTGGAGGCTACTGATTTCTGCCTTCGAACCGGCCACCGCTTTGTTGTTTTCGATGTCTTTGCCCTTCAGCCTTTCCTCAAGGTTCGTAATTAGTTCCGTCCGGTCTCTCTCCAGGGATCCCCTCTCGGCTGCAAGCTTTTTGACCTTTGCCTCAAGATCGGAGACTTGGATGTCCCATTGGTTCTGCATTTTGTCCTTTTCTACCTTAGATTTTCTGAGGTTGACTAAGAGGCTACCCATGGCATCTCTTTTAATGAGCGACGGATTCCCACGCCAGTCCGCCACCCAACTTTACTCCAGCCTCCACATGCTCGACCCTCTTTTCCTGTATTCAAAACCAAGGCTTATTACTAATCCCATAGACTCATGCCTCTCATCCTACTTTTCCAACTTTGAGCCAATGAATATTTAATGACTCAATTAACGCCACCAGCCCTCAGTATCCAGAAGCTAAATCAAAGCCCTACATTATTGGAAAAAACTGTCCTTTGTCATATTGCCCAGCCTATGCTCCCTCTTCTTACATACTCAACCTTCCCACCCACACAACCACTCAACCAGACCAGCAACCAAGACCGACATCACAACTACTGACGGCCTTTTACCTTGAGACAACTTCTATCTATTCTTCCCCGCTATCCAGGCATTTTCAAAATGTCTATCATCAACCAGCCGCGGCCTGCAGAGCGTCGACCACAGCCTCCAGAGCCTCAACGTTTGCCTCTTCTCCTCAAGCTTATGGTAGTTTCATTGGCCATCCCACTCTTCGTGGCGGTACTGATGAATATTTCTCTCGCACCTACCAAAGAGGCCGGCCCTGTAACAAAAGCCTATTGCAGGGAGGCTAAATCGTGCATTACAACCGAGAAGTCTCAGATGGACGAGATCTGGTATTCCAGTCAGAAAGTCCTGGAAACTTCGCCCGATCTTCCCAAGCTTCTGGAAGACAGTAAAGTTCACATCCAATACCTTAAGGATATCTTCGACCCCAAGAATCAGAACAACAGAACTATGCAGGTCAAAGATGAATTTCTTGAAGCTGCTGATATTCACCTTCAACGGTTGAAGGACATTGCTGACTTCTCGAACTATCCGGAAACGGTCAATGCCATCATGGATGACTTCGCCATGGGCGTTAAGGGGCATGCCCAATATCTTGTGAATGGCATCAACCATCTGCACCTCATGCCCGACGCGAAACGCTGTTTTACGAAAGCTGCCAAGATCCATCGTCAAACGCTAAAGGACATCACCCGTTTTGATATGAGCACCGAGACGATCAAAGACGTCTACAGAAAGAAAATGAAAACTGACGCCATCAAGCAATTTGACATGATTGTAGATGCGCACCTCGGGAGATTGAGGGAAGTCTCTTGCATCCTCAGTCATGACGATCAGGCAAGACACTTCATAGATATGTTTGAGAAAGCTTCGGGAGAGGCATATCACATTTGGAAGGGCTATGCACAGCTGCGGGATTCGACTCACTGGCAGGCTGACCAATTTCTTCGCGACCTTTTCACCACCACATCATTTGTAACATGGGACAAGAGCCAGCAAGTCGCCCTCGTCGACCAATACAAAAGCCGAATGGAGGCTGTCCAGCGGGTATCCAAGTTTCTAAATAGCACGCTGTTAGACAATGTGCATAAACAGTCTATTAAGGGGCTTTACAGCGAAGAGGCTGTGCAGTTTGTCTCCAAATTCAGTTCGTGTATGGACAAAAAAGCTGAGTTAGGCAGTATCCGCACGTCCATGGTGTCTTGGCTCACGAGCGGTCGACAGGCATTGGAAGTTCTGGAGGCAATCCAAAATGTCGTCTCATGCCAGGAGGCTAAGGCCGTCCAAGAGCACAACCAATTATTTGAGATTGTTTGGGGCGAGAAGCCGATCGGCAACTAGGAGAACAAGCATGGGGGGTTTCTGAGAGATGTGAAGGCAGGATGAAGAACAAGAAACCGGATCAGCTCTGGAGGGTGAGGGCGAGGTAACAAGGCCACTATGCAGGACTATTATCCTTTATTACTAGGCCTAACTGCAAGGTTAGTCAGTCTTGACGAACACTCAGTGGTAGATCGTCTCGCTCTGATATATATTATAATACCTAAGAATATCAACTATTGCGCTTTCATAGCTGCGGTTGCCACCGCCTCAACCGTGCCCCAAAGCTCAACAACCCTTGGATCCCCGAACGGCAAGATCTGCGTCGCCACGATACCTGCAACGCCAGTCTCTGGATCGCACCACCACCAAACATTTGGTAGACCTGCCCAGTGGCCTGTCTTTGTCGACCTGCCTGTCGCACCACCGTTGCTCATCATGAAGCTGAGACCCCAGCCCTGAGGTGGGTCGCCCATGACCGGATAGAACTCGGGTGCTTCATGAGTCAAATCTGGCCTGGCGGTTTCTATCCCTTTGCGTGAGAAGTTAGGAAACTGAGGTATTTGGTTTGCAAACATGGTATCGATTGTTGTCTTGCTGAGGACTTGCTTTCCCGTGCGTGGGACTGCGCCATTATTAAGCAACATTGATAGAATTTCTATAATTGAGACAAGAATGTCAGCACTGTTTCCCTATCTGACAGTCGTGGGAATATAGTATATGATAACCACAACATGATCGGGATAAAAGAGAAATACATACTGCCATACTCTTGCGGTGCAGCAAATAGGCCACCGCCGCCGCTATGCTCAACCGCAGCCACTGCCTCTGCTGAGCTGAGATCGACTTCGGCGTTTGCCTTGAATGGACTGTCGCGAACGGAAAGGCTTCCATCAACATCTCGATGGTGCATAGAGACGAGTCGATCACGCATTGACTGATCTGGCACGAACGAGATATCTTTGATGTCCAGGGGCGCGAATATGTGCTTATCCAGGTATGCACCAAGACTTAAGCCAGTTGCCCGCTGAAGTGCGATACCAGCGACATCGACCCCACTCTAGTAAGATATCAGAAATGTTCTATAACTGCAGAATCAAACGAGGGAGTCTTACCCCATAGGCGAAGTCTTCTCCTGGGTTAAAAGCAAGTGGCATCTTGAGGAATGGGAATTGGGGAGATGCTTCATCACTCCCAATGTCCTTGGCGTAAGGAAGAAGAACCTTGTTGAATATGCTGTATCCAAAACCCGAGGTATGCGTGAGAAGCATCCTCAGTGTGATTCTGTTCGTCTTGGGCGCAAGGGTGCCACCAGGCTGTGCGATCTTGATATCCTTGAGCTCCGGTAGCAGCTCCTCGAGCTGGTCAGCGTCATCAAGGCTAAGACCTCCCTGTTCTACAAGATGCATGATAGCAACTCCAGCGACCATCTTGGTAGCGGATGCAATCCAGAAGACGTCGTTATCAATCATTGGCTTCGACACGTCGAGGCCTCGCTTGCCCGCCGCATGGGAGAAGAGCTGGCCATCTCGCCCAACAACGACGACCACCGCACCAGGAATTCCTTTGGGGTCAATGACCGAGTTGTCCACGATGGATTTGAGTTGAGAAACAGTTTCGGCCGTAAAAGACATGTCGTGAATCCGGTGTCTTTGCAAGTGATATTTGTTGACAGAAGGAAGTGACAACTTCAAGTTGGCCGATATTTATAAATGTTCTCATGGAGAAAATAACGCTTGGGTTATCAGTAGTAGTCGATCTCTGTTCATACCCTGACGTGTGGGTTTCTTGGCTATTCGCACCAGTACGACTGTACCCCACCAGTCCACCTGAGATAGCCAATGGCAGATGAATGAGAGCGAAAAACCAAGGGTATCGTGTCGAATTACAGCTCCACTGATGTTTCGAACTTAAGCCTACACTTTGGATCTTGACCAAAGCGAGATACATCCGTGCCAGACTCGTCTATCATTCGCTGAGCAAGTTTAGAGCGCCTATTGCGCTTGTCAATTCTAGCCCCGCTACCCTAACTATTGTACTTACGGACATACACTCATCTGTACTGATACTTCGTATTTGTCTCGTATCTCTTGTCACTCAGGCGCAGAGTCCGCCAATGGTGGTACCCAGGCAGGTGGGCTGGAAAATAACCAGCATACTAAGAGGACTTATAGACTAAAATCTGTCAAAGAGTACCTAAACTTATATAGAGATTTAGATAAACTTAGGTAGCTCTTATCTGATACGGTTGAAGGAGGTGTGAAGTGTGCTGGTTATTATCTGACCCACTGCCAGGTTGGAAGCGTTTTCCGTTGTTCAATGCAAAGTGTCCACACTAAACCCACCCGAGATTAGGCTGTTGATCCATACTGCTACACTGGGCAAGCCAACTGATTAAGATGATAACAACTGCTGCTGAAGCTTGATACGGAACTTTGTGCCATTGTTGACTACCCTATTAGGTATGTAAGAAGAGGTATCATGCATAGCGATCTGGATATATGGGTATTTGACAGTTCATTATGCAGAGCCAACTTACATGAAAGGAAGTGTTGCTAGCCAGCAATGAGTAATAGAGGTGGCTGTCTCTTACAGACGGGAAGTGATACTGAGGAATTGGGCATTAGTGAAATTATGTAGTTTAGTGTCATTTGGACTATACTGCTTTCATTGGATCTGTTCTGTGGTTCTGACGTGTAGAGAACGTATGAAGTTCCCCTACAGGTCTTCAGCTCAACATCTGCGCTTGAGATGGCTATGGGTCATATACCTAACAGACTGTTCTTCCGCTAGGACCCCGAGCCTCCTAGAGTAAAGCTCTTTTCTATCACACCTCCACTACATCAAGTACAGGTCAAAAGAAAAGCTAACCTCACAATACTGTCAAAATTGAAGTTGGTTGGAAAAAGAACACGAATGGATAGTGACTTGAACTGACAGCAATACATCCTCGACCTCGTCGTTTACTACAGTGAACAATTGACCATTGTCACGCGCAGTTCTCAGTGATATTCATTGGACAGTGTTCGCAGTGCCAACCGAACTCGTGACTGCCAGACATGCTCCACTAAGCTACTCGACTGTTCACAGCTTCATTCTTTCACTGGCACTGTCACTATCACTTCCAGAACGAGCAGTCGCAGTGGAAGTTGAGATTATGTTTACAGTGGCAGCCTGGAGACGTGCTTAAGACTATCCCTACCTTCCTCCACCAAACTTGTTCCTTGTATCATCTCACAACTTACTGACGCAACGAAAACCATTACTATCAACAGTATTTACACCACCATCGTCAACAATTATCGACATCCTGGATCAACCACATCTCTGAGGATCTATCAGAATACCGCACCTCACCATGCCTGCCCAAAACGCCAACCCTGCCTTCTATGCGGGCCGCATCCACCGAATCCGCGGTCACTTTGCCTCTCTTATCCGATCCACCAAGAGCCTCATGCTTTACTTCATGGAGCTTCTTTGTTGGATCCTCCTCGGCGCCCTGTATCTAGCCGCTGTTGTCTTGTGTCTCTTGATCAAACTCTGCGATTGGATCTACGGTCTGGTCATGTTCATGGCTGAGCCATTTATCCAGATCATGAACCTCTTGGTTGGCCTCATGAACCTCTGCGTAATCTACGCCATGTACTGCCTTTACCGAATCTACTATGGTTGGTAGACTGTTGGTAAGTCTGACCAGGCCAGGTTGAACAAGTGACGACATGCTGGATGGTGCTGACCGAGGTAGCGAGTTTTGACCAAGAATGGCGCGGCCCTGAGAGTATGTCGGATTTTGACAAGAGGTCAACTACCGACAGGGGACACAGCAACTTGGCCGAGTTTGGGAGCGAGGATGGCGGACGAACATGTTATGGGATGAAGGATCAGCCTAGCCTTGACCTACTATACGGATTTCTGGTCACCAATTTCGAGAGCCTGTACTGTAGATCCGATCCGCCACCACTATGTTAAGACTTTATCAGTCTCTTGCCTGACTTTGAGTGTTTATCTCCTGTATGGAGCTTCCAGATATCGGTGACTATGTGAATTTCTCGATGCATCTGATCTTTTGTCTTCTTTACGCTGAGGCACCGCTAACCCAGGTTTGTCAAGGTCTGACTAGGCTCTTTGTTTGACTTGATGGCCAACGATGGAAATCCTTGGGGACATCTATGTGTCTCTGAGCAACTTGAACGAATGATGGGGAGCAGAAGGGTTACTGGCCAGTGAATTTCATTATCTCAGAAAGCCTTGTTTCTTGGGAAGACGGAATTGCGGCTGCGCTGGGCCAAGTCCTTGTTGCAACCCATATCCCCAAACTTGGCCTGTTCTGCTTACATAATGTCATGTTCGCGATGTTCGCGTCGCGCTCGTCTGGCACAAGCCCGCTAACAACTCTGGATTGGGTATCACTGCATATAGACCAAGAAAGCCAACTGAACAGATACATACGACCATACCTGCAGGAAAATACGGGATCCCGTCCGCTCTCCCATAGTCAAGCCTGTAAGGGGCGGATTAGTAGTTGGGTCGGTGACGACCAGCGAATCCCCGCTGTTGTATGTTTTTTTGCCCTAGCTATAGAGCTATTGTGTTTCTCATGCGTGGAGCTCTCTTTGGAATACCAACTTGGTTTGGTACCTTTCCTTTTAGGTATAGTCCCTTAGACCAACAGAAGAATGTTGTCTGTGGCGGATTAGTATGATAATTGATGGTGCGTCTAGGGTAGGCAAAGTTCGGTCTCTCGATTAATAATTGGACAGCAATGGCGACATGATGTTTTGGTACTGTTACCTAAAATAGGCACAGAGTTACCTTATAAGCTGCAAAGTCTATTGCCAGAATATACTTCTGGATATGTGTTACCTTCTGAGGAAAGGTTTCCTAAAGTAACATGGACGCCACGTCAGAAGGTATCAATAACTTGCATCCCCTCCGTAAGTAATCTTATGCCAAAAAAAGAAAAGAAAAAATTACAGGAAGCGCACTTCAGTATGGATAACAAAGATCCGACGTCACACAACACACAGGGTAGTAAAACTAACCGGCTTCCTTGTGATCAACATTTTAACGCCCCATACGAAACTCGTCATGGCATGGAAGCTATCCTCAGCTGGAAAGTCAAGCTCGAGGAATTATCCCAGAAGAGGGCTTGATCAAATGCTCCCAAGCATTATGCACAATTACATCTATCGGCGGTGGTTTCGACCATATCGAACAAGCATCGATCAGGAGCAATTTATTGCTAAGATTATACAACCCGTCGACCAGCCATTAACATCAGGTCTTGAGTCTGCAGTCAACTGGGCAATGCGTATGCATACCATGATCAACGATCGCCTCGAGTCCATCGAAGCAGACCCATTCTATACAACACTGCCACTTTTTAGGGCCGTCATGATTGTGGTTCCATGGCGGAGCTATCCAACATGCGGCGTATTGAGAAATATTGCCAAGATAAGCGTTCTGGTCATAGCTACTGGAGAGCAACGCGGGCTCAGTGCACCGATAACCTTTGACTCGATCTTGAACGAAGCCGAGGCCAAGGCTGTGTCTATTGGGGGTTTGGACGGAATAGAAACTAGTCTCGACATGGCAGTTGATTTTGTCATGTCCTTAGAGAAGCGTGAAGAAGCTGTCTTCGGCCCACAGCCTGACCCAGTTGCTGCTTTGGAGAGTCCAGTGTATTCTTTGCACCACCAATCGTACGAGTGGTGCCAAAGTTACGCGGAGAGGCTTGGATGGACAGGAGATCCTATTGTCGGCCCAAGCTCAGAGTGGGTTGATACTAAGAGGTACAAAAGATGGACAGGAGGTGGCGCCTATGTCGATGCTGGTATGATGGCCCAGCGGGAGAGGGTCGTATGGAGGTTGCATGACGAGGTGTGTATCTGTTATGATGATTCGGAGTAAAGATGTCTGGTTCTGTATCTAAAACTCTTAAGTCGAGATTGGCGAGGCTATTATGATCGTCATTTCCCAGATTACCATAGTGTTACATGTCGCTCGTTGTCTTTTAGGGAGGACGGAGAAAAGAGCTCAAGATTCAGCACGGCGCTAAAGTAAAATGTAGATAACTAGAGTAGGCTGTCCATGACAGAGGTCGTTAAGACGTTACCTAGCCTGGGTCGAAACTTGAAAAAACCCTTCTTAATCCGTGCAACTGATACTGCAAAGACAACAGCTCTGTCCGCGCCCGGCGTCGGGGCAGCTGGACCGCCAACGCCCGCTGAATCCAATATACCGGCCGGGACCTGACCGGCCGCCGCACCTAATGGATCCCTTTCTTCTAGTGGCTTCGGCCGAGTCGAGCATGTGCTGAAGACGAGGTATGCAGTTGAGTGGAGCTTAAGGAATTCCACCACATCTGGATTCCGCTTTATGGAATTGAAATATTCGAGGCGCCGTCCAATGGTTCGGATTTCCACCTGGGCGGCTTCAAAGGTTTTTGAAGAACTAGCGCCAACGGAAAAACGAGCGCCGGTGGAATAATGAACTACTGATAGCGCGGACTTCCGTGAGATGATACTATAGTTGTTCTTGATTGTTGTGATGATCCCGAATTTACCTGACTCCTGTTGAGACACCTTGGTGTCAGAACTCGCTGGGACGTAGTGTGACGTCGGGTTGATTGGATCAATAATTATAGCACCAAGAAGGCCCTCTTGAGAAACCTCATCTTTCAACAGCATGTATGTGCTTTCTGTATTCCGAGGCATGTTCAGGACTTCCGGCCTCGAGTGCTTTCTCTCTGCCAGGAGCGGCTCTGGAATCGAAGAAGCGGCTTTGAGTGGGGTTATGAAGTTGTTTAAATCCGTTACTGTATGCCGTAGGTTAAGCTCGACGTCTGCCTGATTTGCTTGTTTGCTCTCGAGCTGAGACGATTGCTCTTCAAGACGCCGCAACAGCTCACCCAAAGGCTCAGAAACTTCGGCAACCTCCTCGGCTCGTTCGAGTGAGCCGTCGTTGTACTTGATCTCCGAACCCCATAACCTGAGCCTAAGAAGCTGATCATTGACGAATATGGCTTGCTTAGGTAGCTCAGCATAGCGCTTTGGGTCCGATGCCATTGCATCTAGCCTCGCGACAACTCCGACGTACAACTGTCGAAGCGACACTGACGAGTAGCTTTCTTGGTTCAATTGGTTGGTCATTCTAGCTCGATATAGTTAATCTCGATTCTTGATCATTGAAGAGAGACAGCCCTGGAGGTCAGATACCGCCAAACTTGGGCTCTCGTTCCGCCAAGTCAAGAGAAAGAAGGCAGGCCAATTGGCAACAATGACGAGATATGCACTGCGTGACAATAAATACGCAGGGGCGCCTGCATGTACATGGGGAAGTAATACTGCAAACCCCGCGGCTGATGCTGAATTATCAGGAATAACTCCTCTACTAGTTTCAGCTTGCTGCTTTCTTTTCATTACAAGTCTTTTGCCAATAACTCATCGACCTGTTGGAGATATTACTGAATCTAATGGCCGATCCCATCTCCCCGTTGGCCGCTTTTGGCCTTGCCATGGCCATCCTGAACTTTCTCTTGACAACGGCGGAAAAGCTGCACTCGAGATACCATGAGCTCAAAGATTATGCTGATACCTTACATGCCTATGAAGGCACTGTGTTTGGCTGTGTTCAGACCTACAACATATGGATAAAGTACTATGGGAGGACAGATGAACAGTCTTACAAAGATCTATTTGAGAGAGACTGGACAGTGATCAAGAGCACCAAGCAACTTGTTGAGAAATACATCAGAGAGCTGGTCGACCTCCTCCGCTTGAAAGTAGACACGTCGGTCATGGACGATGAAAATGCGTCTTTGGCGTCCTGGAAATCGACTCTAAGACAACGAGTTAGGAGTACCAAGGAAGTCGACTCCTCTAGGCCAAAAGGCAAGAAGACGGTTCTGTCTCGCTTTAGGAGTTCGCAACCTGGCACACTGAGCACGAGGAATTTGAGACATATACCCAAAGCCTTAGCCCCAGGAGATTTAGAGAGTTGGGACAGCTTCACGGACTCGTTTTCTGACGCCATTTCGGAGAACGAGCCGGAAGAAGAAGTCTTAAGACGAATTGTCGGCTTGCTTGGGCCAAATCTAAACCTGAAAACTAAAGTTACTGAACTCGAGAAGGTAACGGCCAATCTCAGCACCCTTACCAAGAACGCCTTCAGGCGGGCTGGTCACGGCGAGGAGCCAAAACATGCCCGCGAGGTTGAAACAGCGCTCGACACAGCAGTATTTCGAAGGCTGGCGAGGGTTCTGGCTACACAGTTCCGCAGCCAACTCACCGGTGACGAAACGAGCGACCCTTGCTGGTTCCTCGAGCTTCAGCTGCCCCCCAACTCTGAAACCGAACTCAAGGCGGTTACAACGATTCTTCGGGAATGCAGGATCTCATTCATGACGAGGGGCACGGCTCTTGGTCAACGACATCTCCAAGTGGCGAAACTCATAGGCCGAGTCGCAGATGAAGCGTCCGATGTCTCGGACCTCGCCACAACCATCGGCGGGCTCTTAGCCGCACGCAACATAAATGCCGCTGGGAGCTTTGAGATCGAAGATAACACAAAGTTCAGCTTGGATTCCTCGTCCGCGCCGAGGTATTTCACCAAAGACTGGCGAAAGCTGCTAGTAGCATGCGCCGATGATGATTTCAAACAAGCCTTTGAGCTAGAACGGGCGAGGCTGGCTCTTGGACTATCCCTATGGGTAATACTCTTCTGGGAGACCGAGTGGTTTACTCATGTCTGTAGCTGCGCTTTTCGGTGTGTGGTCTCCACGGGAGAAGAGCCACGCTCAGAGCAGGTTTATGCCATGCCATCGCAGAGCGCAGTTGTGGTCTCTCCAGCCCCCCCAGGTATCAACCAGCCCCAGGTCCAAGAGGGGCCAAAGTCGTGCAGGGGGCAGACCGCGTGGAGAGACCGGTTATACCACCTGGGGATACTTCTCTCCGAGCTTGCACTTGGGATGCCCATACGCTTGACATCGGACTTGGATCATGAGCCCCGTGAAGCGAGGGGGATACCGACGGATCCATTCCATGGAACCAGACAGATCAAAGGCCACCCTGACCTGCCGTTGCGTATCAGAGACGCCATCAACTTCTGCTTCGATAACTCGGGGAAAGATCAAACGAAATGGACAGTCGATAACAAAACACTTGCCGCCGAGAAACTAGAGGATTTTATCGAGGGGGTTCTCAAACCAATACGAGAATACCACGACGAAGTTGAGAAGGGGTTTACAGCGCCCAGGGTAAGGCAGTTTGTAAAGTTCATTCAAGATGAACAGTATGTAGATCAGGAATTATCTACATAATCACATCAATATGTACACTTCCTTGGCATGGATGAAAAGGGAAGTGGCTGCTTATTTTCAAACCCCCGCAGTGAAGCTGAGCCGAGGCCACGACAACCGCAAAATGAGCCAATTGCAAAGCATACTTAGCCGCTGTGGCTGGCTGCTCGATTGATGTCTCTAGAGGGCACAGTTACGGAAACGCTCTTCGTGCTGCCGTTATCCAACCAGCCGGCGATAAGCAGACTTCTACCATACAGACGGCCCTGGAGGCTCTAGAAGATACGATTTCATGACACCGGAAACATTCAGCAATTACACTCTTGCTATTTTCAAAGCATTGGTCATCCTGAAAACTTTGAGCCCTCACTGCCCACCAGGTCGTATATCGGCCGTAAACTTACAGCAGTTTCAAAGCTTCGAGCACAAGTTGGTTACCTACCGCAGATCTAGGCGCACGGACCACAGCCGGAGCTCACTGAAGTAGTGGCCCGTGCGTAGCTTGGCTCAGGGAGAGCGAAATCCTTGATGTCAGACTGCTTCATGAAACCCTCTTTTGACCTACAAACCAGAGGTTATCATCTAATACATTTTGCACATGTCAAATCCATGAGCTCTGCTTCAATGACAGAACTCTTCACCAGCGTTTGCTTCCAGCAACAAGATATCACAGTTTCCATTTACAGTAGAATGCAACTTCCACAAACTCCAAAGTACAGGGTCACTTCCATCTCTCCGATAGCTTCTGTGGTGTGCATGTATTGCCGCGTCTGGGATACAGATAATAGTCACTGCACCACTCTCAAAAGGCGGCTTTACCATTACGAAGCTTCTTCTCGGCTCTGTGAAAGTTAGCATTGTCGGAAATCCGGTCTTGGAGCCATGGTCACGAACATGTTCTTCTGCTTCCACTCAACAACAGCAACAGGCGAAATATCCTTCATTTTCTTCTCGGACTCCACCGAGTAGTCGTCCTCCGAGTATCCGACCCATTGGACTTTGTATCCCTTGCGACTTTTACCCAGGATCTTGAACACGTGGTATTGATCAAGGCCGGTTGCCTTGCATCGGCCACCAAGGGCTGCCCAGTACTCAAGAACGAGTGACTCGTCTCGTTCTTGAACATCGAACTCGTCAAAGTTGGCATGGGCCCATTTGCCTTTGCTTGAATCATCAGTCCAGGCAACCGACAGCTCGATCCGTAGCGTCTCTGAGTTGATAGTGTAGCTGTAGATCTTGCGATGGATCGCATTGACAAACTCTGTCTATGGTTAGCAACTGCTTCAGAAGCGGCAGCATATGTAACATACCAGCGATAGTGGGAGCCATGATGGCGTGATGCAGAAATAATAGAGGGATGTTATGCTGAGCTCAAGTAGGGCAACCAGAGTGTGTCGGTGCTGAGTTGGTTCAAGACTATGTTGGAGATTAAACTCTGTGTTCCAGTCTAGACGACGGAAAATATGGGGGAATATGTGTGTATTTGTCTCATTCTGACAGACATTCTTTGCGCTTGAGGTATCTGTTGATTACCCCCTTTCCATTTCATCATACTCTAGGAAATTCGGTCATCGTTTGACCTATCATATGTGTAACAGTAATTTTCATATTGTTCTCAGTAGTGCAGTTTAGATGAATAGAAAGGTGCGACAGCCACACGGAAACTAAACCTAGAGAGGTGATGAATGTTTTCCAGCCAACGCGTGCTCTCAATATAGCAACAGCCCTTGGTCTATTTCTCCTCGCCCCATGCAACATCTCGCTTGAGCTAGCTATTCATAACTGCCTCTCCGCTTCAGGAAGTGCTTGTTGGCTAGACTTCTCCAAACTATCATAAAAGCTCTGCAGTAGGTCTCTCGATTGCTGCAATCTGGGATCGTCATCCAATAATGTCTTTGCTTCAATCTCAACCACGCCTTCTATCATTTCGATGCCTTGCGTTAATTGACCACAGGCAACATAGGCTTTGGCAAGCCAATACTGTGACGTAAGTCGGTCTGGGTGATCTTCAGCCATTGTCCTCTTTTGGATCTCTACCACAGACTCTAGAATCTTTACTACCAGTGCTTCCTGACCACAGGTAAGGTAAGCTCTTGCAAGGTTAGACTCTGATGCAAGTCGAATTGGGTGATCTTCCGGCAATGACCTCCTTCTGATTTCTACCACAGACTTTAGAATCTCTACCGCCTGTTTTTCCTGTCCACGGGCAAGGTAGGCTCTTGCAAGCTCATGCTCTGATGCAAGTCGGTCTGGGTGATCTTCAGCTAAGGCCCTCTGCCGTTCTACAACAGACTCTAGGATTCCTACTGCCTGTACTTCCTGACCACATTCAAGGTAGGCTGCTGCAAGCCCATGCTCTGATGCAAGTCGGTCTGGGTGATCTTCAGTCGATATCCTCTTTCTAATTTCTACCACAGACTCCAGAATCTCTACTCCCTGCTGCGCTTGGTCGTTATCAATATATGCTGCAGCAAGCTCATGCTGTGACGCCAGTCGATTTTGGTCATCTTCTTCCAGTATCTGTTCCTGAATGTCCACAATATTCTTTAGTATCTCCAATGCTTTGCCTGTCTGGCCAGCTCGATGGTATGCTGCTGCAAGCTGATGCTTTGTTGTCCGTTTTCGTGGGTCGTCTTCCTCGAATATGGTCTCGCCGATCTTGACGACATGTTCTGATATACCCACAGCCTCTTTTGCTCGGCTGTCTGTAATCAAGCATCTTCCAACTTGAAATCCTAGATATGCCAGCTCTTCTTCCTCAACATTACCAGAACTTCTCAGGAGTCTAAGGGCGTGTGGTAGGTACTGCCGCCACAACTGATGATTCTCCCATTCATGTCTCGGAAATACATTATTGACTTGTGCAAGTGTCATCTGTCGTATGTCTCTTGAATGGCCATTATCTTCAATCCATTGGCGTGTCATCAAGTTTACAAGCCTATGCATATCGTATATTTTATCATATCCTCGTTGGGCTAATAAGTTATGACTGATTAGTGTGCCAATAGCTTGCATAGTCTGTTGTTCTGTCTCAAGTACTGGAAGGATAGATAGGGGAATTGCCCTTGGTTCAATGAATGCCATAAAAGAAAGTAATTTGGCGGTTTCCCGGTTGGAACTACGGATACGGTCAAATGACACGATCCAAGTAGTAGCCACAGCACTTTGGGACTTGTCATAGTAGGTCTCATCGTCGCATCCTTGCTCTAGCAATTGAATCATGTTTCTTTCGTCTGTATTTTCGCATATTTCAATGTAATCGGCAATAGTTGTCTTGTACACATTCATGTATGCTGCTGCTTGTGATATTGCCAGGGGAAGGTGGGTTAGAACTTCAAAGAGTCGAGCGAGTGTTCCCTTCTCACGGGACTGGATATCCCAAAGCCCATCCCCGTGGTCCAGTAGTTTCTCGAGTAACTCTGATGCTTCTTCAAAACTCATGTGCGACAGCTCTACCACTTGGTTGTTCATCGCGAAAGCAACTTCTCTGGACCGGGTTGTAAACAGAATCCGTCCGTTGGCATGGTGCGGCAAGAAGTTGAAGATTCCTTTATCTGAAGCGGTTGACCGACGGAGGATTTCTATATCATCGGCATTATCGATAATCAAGAACCATTTCCCAATGGCTCCAGAGGTAAGATGCCGCTGAACTACTTCCCTAGCGTCTTCCCCTTTAGAGTGTGGAATTTGTAGTTTCGTGACAAGTCGAACGCATTCTTGCTCAAAGCCAGCCATGCTGAAGGCCGGAATCCAGAAGACAGAGTATCCTTGTTCGTGATGCTTTGCCCAGTGGGCTAGATGGAGGGCTACCTGAGTCTTCCCAGCGCCACCGAGTCCGACAAGTGCGACCTTGGTGAAATTATTGACGTTGAAGAGCCTTTGCTTGAGTGCGGTGATGATAGTTGTACGCCCGGTGAAGCTATGGTTTTCAGGGAACGGGATGGAATATACTGTAGTATCTTCAATTCGTTAGCTATATACTATTTCCCTAGATGTTATTTAACCAACTTCTTTCGTCTTGAGGAGCTTCTCGTGTCTTTGGGGTTGCATTTGTGATATGTTCTGCACTGGTGCTTCGTGCAAAGGCCTGTATAAACTTGTCGATGCTTCGTTTGTTCTCGTTCAGGTAATTGTGAGTATGTGAGAAGATAGTGCTTGACCTTTCCCAATCAGAAAGGGAAATGTCCTCAAGCCCACGCTCGACGTTGAATCGGTGATACGTTCCACCGTCTCCGTATTGCTCGTTGAGTCTCAAAGCTACTTTCTTCGAAGTAGTTGCCATCTTCTCCAAAGCCTTCAGAATAGACGTCCTCGTATCTTTGATGCTGACAACATCTCCAAGGCCTGTACCAATGCTCAAGACTCGCATCTCACCGCGGTCGGGAAACTGCTCCTTGGCTTCTCGAATAAGAACCTCGCAAGGATTGTTATATCCAAATCCTGCATCGATGAAGTCAATTCCATATCGCCCAATCTGAATTGGTTTGAAGAATGTGGTTGCTGCAGATGTTGCTCGCGCTGCCTGCCAAACCGTACATCCATCGAGACTTGCTGAGGTGTCGTACGTCTTGAACAGAGTGGGAAGTGTATCGATATTATCTTTTGTGATAGCCAGCACGACGCTTCATCGCAACTTAGTTCAGGTCAATTCACAAATGTTAGAGGGCTTACGTTTTGGCACATGCCTCGCCACGAAATTGCATCTCTGAGTGAGGGCAAGTCTCCGCCGAGGGTTGTCCTCTTTTTCGTTGTTGCACGCAGTCCGGATCGATGCAATACTCCCTGACTGTCTGCTTTATGGCAGCTTCAAGTTGCTTGGCAGAAAATGCACCGCTTGGCCGACCTGGAATAATCGCTCGAGACTTGGGCGTGAAGGCTTGCTGGGCGACCTTCTTGTAGGCTAGAATACATTCATCTACCGTCATCCCCAACTTCCCAAGCATGATGGCAATGATGCTAGAGGACATTAGTAAGGTGAGAGGATAATAGAAGAAGAGACTGACCCTCCAGTGCTTGTACCGCCGATCAGATCAAACCATTCACACGGCTTTGGGACCTGGTCAAGGCCGTTGACCTGACGCACCTCTTCCATCAATCTCCCCAAGATCAAGAGGCTGGATAGACCACGTATGCCTCCACCATCTAGAACCAGTATTAGAGCACGAATCTTCACATAATCTGTAACCTAGGCTTACCCAAAGAGAGGACTCGTAGCAAGTGAGGGTCCATGACGGCAACTGAGCTTGCCAAAGCTCCAATTACTATAGGTCCAGAAAGGGAGAGACAAGTAGCTATTGATAGCGAGCCGGGGAATAAGAAAGTCAACTGGGTTAGTTCAAGGAAATGGAAAGAAGACAAAGTGTGGGGAAGTTGAAACCGCAGCTGAAAAGTCCTATGCAGGGATGAGAATAATGGAGGCCGGTCCATTGGTCAAATTCGCGATGAGGCTGCAGGCCGTCTATGAAACTGGAAAGTTGAAAACCATTCGCTGCGCGCGGAGAACCTCAAGATACAGTTGGGTGAGACATCACTAGGCAGCAACAGCTATGGTTTAATCTCAGTAAAATGGAACGGTGTTTGGAGTCATCTTATCTCCCGTATGGACATCTTGGCCAATCTAGAGCTAGCAGCCTTACCAGAGGCAAGAAGAACAGGTGTTGTTTGCGTCGGCCATGGGCTTGCTCGGATAGTTACTGTGCAGAATGTTCCAAAGGCCAGCAGCCTACTAGTCCAGTGCCCATCGGTTTAGTGTTTCTCTGTATTTCATAGCTCTCTTGTAAAACCAATTGCCCGTCTGATTGCAGGTGTCGGCGTCCAGAAGGCGCTTAGGTCAACGCCAGTCGAGATATAAAAATCTGGGTTCAGTCTCTAACTCTAGGGTGGGTAGCTGACTACATTCGGTCAATTGACAAAATCAGTGATGTTAGTGTTGGTGCAAGGGTTGCCTATTTTCAAGCCTCCATACGGATACTGAAACCCTCGAACTAAAAATAGGTATCGAGATCTCTGCCAATCATAGCACATTTAAATACCTGCAGTAAAAGTGCGTTATACCAATTTAAGCTTAGCTAAATTTGATCGCGAACATAACGCGTCGTCGCGTCAGGCGCCAGGCGGGAATTGACACTCACTATCCGTATGACACAGGCTTCGATTATGACAGTAATTAAGGCCAGACACGAACGATTCGCATGTCGTCATCAAAGTCTCTCTGCAATTACTAAGATCTGTCCTGTTTGACAAATTATTTACCTACATGCACTCGTGTTTAGCTCGGCATAAGGCTCTTTCATCAAGAACGAGATAAGAACTTATTTGCCTGGGTTGGTAGTTGTAACTATCTAGATCGCTATGAAGTGGGATACAAATTTACATTTTGGGAGTGCAGTGGCTAAAATTTTACACGACCCGCCCAGGTTTGTTAGATGGATGCTGAAGCCTTGTACCTTGAACAAAGCGCGAGTGAAAGTGACAAACGCTGTACATACAGTGTGGCTGGTGAGTAACATACAGCTGTGAGTGACTGCCCTGGTCCCCAAGGAAATTACTGTAAAATTGCGAGGTGGGGCCACTTCAGGGTGTCCCTGTAGGGGGCTGGGATATGAGACCAGCCCCCATGCACTGCCAACATGATGTTGTCTCTTCTCTCTTTTCTCGGATACATCAGTGTACTTGTCTCTAGGAGACTGATGCTAAGTCTTTGCTGGGGTTCCCGCCATCCTTTTTCCGTTGCATCAGTCCAGCACAGCCCCGTACGGTCCTGTCTGGCCAGCAGTCGTGTATCCGCAGAGTAGGTTCACAGCGGACCTGGAGATTCTTTTTCCTAGCCGAATTTTTGGTCCTCCCTTTTTGCTTCCTTACCCTGTGCCTTTCGGCCTAACCACCAAACAATAGCATTTAGTAGATGGAAATTATTCTAGTGTATTCTAGCGGCCGAAAATTATTTCCCAGGCCTCTGGAACACAATTAAACCCGAGCACACTACTCTCTCGTTCTCCTTACCGTGAGCTTCCCCCTTAATATCGCCCGACAACTTTCAAGGCCATTCAAGACTAGCGATTACGTTTATGAATTGCTACAAGCTCAGCCTCCTTGAGAAAAGTCCTATCAAGCAAGGCATCGTCAAACCCTAAGCCGAGCCAAGATGATCGTACTACTGAGGCGACAGTTTGCAACCGAGACATGAATATTTACTTAAAATAAAACATTCTCAACAGTTTCACGACGCAAGGTCTCTGCATCAGCATCAAGAAGAAATCCGGCATCAATGCACTCCCAAAGTACCTGACCTGCCCTCTGTCGATAGATGGCTACTGAATTATACAAGTCTTCCAACTTCTTTGCGTTAAACGGCCATTCAGAACCTTGGATATCATTAGCTGATACTTGGGTAGGACCAGGACCGAACATTTACTTACCCCAGTACCAATTTGGACGCCCCTTTGGGGTTGCAGCAACAAGCCTCGCAAGCGGAACATCAGTGTGAATTGTCCTCACACCCCCAAGAGCATTCCCGTGCAAATCACGAACAATCTCGTCAGAATCTCCAACGGTTTGGAGAATAGCACTCGGAGGGGGCATGAAGAGAGGATCTTTGGTCCACTTCTCCATAAGATCAAATACGGCATGATAGATGAAGGAATTTGCAAAAGTACTCCACTCTGCCCCTTTCAGGTCAGCCACTGACCAACGCTTTAAATCAACTTGAGATGCATATCTGGACTCTCGATGGGCCATGCCAGCAACTTCGTACAGCCTGAATCCTTCACTGTCTGGTCGTCGGTGCTTGGTCTCGTTCATCTGCCCACTAACACCGCAGGGCAGTCTCACAGACTGAAATTCAGACTCGCCCAAAAGCTCAATGATAACCGAGCCTGGAAGATCTGGTAGAGCTTCACCACCGGATTGACAGGGAATGAAGCCCTCAAATGGCATTCTACCATCTGGTAGTCGCAAGTGCGATGAGTGTGTGATGAAACGACGAGTGACGCCTCCAGTTTGGGAGAGTCCACTCAGAATAACACGGTCGGCTCGGAGACCCAACTCACCAGATCTTAGAGCATACGACGCAGCAGTGATAATTTCTGGGGACTGTGGAGTTGACGGCCACCACTCTTTCTTAAACTCATCGTATGTAGCTCGTAGTGATTCTTTCGTGATCTCGGTCACGAACGGGATGTTATCCGCAAAGTAGTCTGAGATGGGACCAGGGATGAAAGTCATGTTCTTGTATCGTTCGGGGTCGGCTAGTTTGATCTTGCCAATGGCTGATGGGGCTTGCGAGTCCATCTCGATCCAAGCATGCCCTGTCCGTCTTTTAACCAAGGTACTTCTATAAGGGTGAAGTCACTTACCATTGCGCATAAGCCATCGATTGATGTGACGCCAGATGCTCGTCCCTCCCCAGAGATGGGAAGGTTCCTCAACTGCAAACCCAGTAAATCGCTGCGGGTCCTTTGGGCATCGTAAGAGGAGGCGTGTGCAATATGGTTCGCCTGCTGCAAAGCCGCTTATCATGTATTCTCTGCTGGTGTACCCATACTCTGGAAGCAGATCAACGTGATAAGGCTCTAAGATCACTGCATGTGAGTCTTGCGTCTCGGGTAGAAGCTCGATAATTGGCGTTTCAACACGCTCGCCATCCGGCTGAGGTTTCTCTATGGCCATGTTTTGGAGTTAGTAGATTTAGAGGAAAGTTAGGAGTCGATAGTCGGGACTATTATAATAATAGAACAAAGCGACTGAAGTGCTATGATAACCTTACAGGAGTTTTAATTCTCTTAATTTATAGCAATACTTACTGGATATTCATATTCAGATATTGTAGAAGGCAGACAGCCGACAACATCACGTGACACGCTTTAGCCGACTATGTCGGCTATTTTCGTTATCGCATCGACTGAAGCTCTTCGACTCCCAGTATCGGCTAGATCGACTTGTCGGTTCGATCATGGAACTAACGACTGCCAGCCTTTTTAAGGCCCCCAGATAACCCCAGACTTTCTGGATGCAAACACCTTCAACCCCAGATTTCCTGACTCCTCGAAACCCCATCTTCTGCGTCACTGGAATTATAAAGCATCACCACCCACTATGGCTGAGTTGAACTCTTCACCTGCCGAGGGAAATGACATTACCTCAGCAAAGTCAAACGATTCCTCGAACAAGCATCACTACGGAGTGGCCGAGGAACATGAAACGACTGAAGTCTTTATCTTCATCGAGGAGGAGGGTAAGGCAGTCAAACGAAAGATCGACTTTATCCTCCTACCTATGCTATGTGCCTGCTATATCTTTTCGGTTAGTTCTTTCTGCCGACCTCATTTCCGTGACTCGCTGACCTTTGTTCAAAGTTCCTTGACAAGACTCTTTTGAACTACGCTTCCATCTTTGGCATCAAGGAAGCATTGGGTCTGAAAGGCTCTGACTACAGCTGGCTCGGAAGGTAGAACACCACAGATGTAATATAATGTTAGTTGCTGATGTTCTTAGTGTTTTTTACATTGGATACATGATTGGCTCAATGGTTTGGGCGAAGCTCGTACAAAAATGGCCTGGACATGCAGGAAAGTTCATCGCGGGCGCTGTTTGCGCCTGGCCTATCATTGTTCTCCTGACTGGTATGTTGATTTCAAGTATCTACCTGCAGCAGCTTACATTGGTTCTTGTCTAGTCGTGTGCACAAACTTCGCTGGTATTGCAACCATTCGCTTCTTTCTTGGCATGTTCGAGAGTATAATTGGACCTGTTTTCGTTATTATCACGAGTAACTGGTGGACGCGACCCGAGCAAGCTTTTAGAACAGCATTTTGGCTTAGTGGTACTCCAGTAAGTCCTTACTCACTTCCAGCATTGTGTTAGATGGCATTTTAATTTGTCCAGATTGGCAACTTCTTCGGTGGCATATTGAGCTACGCCTTGGGCCTAAGTATGTTGATGAATCATTCTTTCCACCTTGACAAGCACTAACACTTTCATCTCTAGTTCACGGTTCGATCGCGACATGGAAAATCTTCTTCCTTTTCTTCGGATCACTCAGCCTCGCCTTCTCCTTCGTACTCATGTACCTCATGCCAGACAACCAGAGCAATGCCCGATGGCTCGACGACCGCCAGAAAACGATCGCTATCGAGAGGGTTCGAGAGAACCAGACCGTTACAAAGGATAGTCAGTGGAAGTGGCATCAGTTCTGGGAAGCCCTACGAGATCCACAAACAGTCTTCTTCTTTGTTACTGCCATGTAAGAGATTTTACAGCTTGGATCGGTTTAAAAACGGCGTGTTGATCAGTGACTTTAGGGGTAATACAATGCCATCAACCTTTGCTAGCCAGGTAAGAGTAGCTTGAATTGCACTTCACTGAAACATACTGACATCAAGAGTAGTTTTCAAGTCAGATTGTCAAGGGTTTTGGATTTACAGCTATCCAAACCACTCTCATTTCCACTTGCCCTGCTGCAGTCATTCAGCTGTTGACATTTCTTGTCTTCTCGTATATTGCATCCAAACACAACAACATCCGACTATATCTGTCGGTCCTAGTTTCTATTCCACCATTGATTGGCGCTTCCCTTCTGCACACATTGCCGACAACGAATACAGCCGGCCGATTAGCGGGGTACTTCTTGACATACACGTCAGTGTTCGATATAAACCGTTTGACGGCATACTGACCCGTGGCTAGTCACTCCATGTCTTTCACTCTCAGCGCAGGCCTTATGGCTTCCAACTACGCCGGCAATACCAAGAAGTCAACAGCATCTGGCATCATCTTCGCTGGGTGGGCAGCCGGCCTTATCGCAGGTCCTCGTGCGTAGTCAACCTCATGCGTAATTCGACATTAGCTGAACATCTTTATAGAATTCTTCCTGGAAAGAGAGGCCCCTACCTACAACCTAGCCTTCAAGATGCTAAGTGAGTTGGACGAATGGTACTTCTTCTGACTCCTTGACTAATGTGTTCGTTTAGTGGGATGCTACGCGCTCATGGTAATACTGCCTATCCTGCAGCTTATTTGGTATAAATATGAGAATGCGCGCCGCGATAAGCTTTGCGATGAGTCAGTAGTCAACATTAGGCCAGAGTTCACCGATGAGACAGACTTTGAGAAGTGGCGTACCTTTCGATACACTATGTAAGACCTGTCTGTCAAGAGCTAGGTTACACCCTTGGCAAAGATCGGTGATATTGTACATGATCAGATGAGTATATTTTGAGAACATATTGGGCACTCGAACTACTAAGAGTCTTCGTTAATTCAGATGTACCTTTCTATATAATAAAACGCCCAGTAGTGTTCTCCATTGCAAGCCCAACATCTACACAACCTTCCCGTTCGCGCATCCTGCACACTGCCTCGACAAGTTCATTCGTCTTCTTAATATACAAACCCCATCTCTCACCACCCTTTAAGACTTTGGTAGCCCAATCGCGATATATAGGGTCCTTTGTAAATATAGCAGCTAAGAAAAGAGACGAGGGTAATATTGAAGAGGGCGAAGCGGTACGCGATGTATCCTGGTGAATCAAGAGCTGGTGATTTAGAATTTTGGCCACGGAGCCGTGGGTATCAATGGAATCCAAGGGCTATGAGGAGTTAGCTTCTGTCATGTATCCGGGTAAAGAGCCATTACTCACATAAATACTATTCAGGTACAGTAAAGCTGAGTGGAGAGCACCTAAGACGGTATAACAGCCGTACATACCCGAAGGCAGAGCCGAGACTGTAAACCCTTCTTCGATATATTTTGATAACTGCCGCTCCCACCGATGGATGAGAGCACTTATATCAGCTTGGACAATTTCCACCTCGTCAAGTTTGACTGAGCCCGTCTGTTCGTGAATCCTCACGTCGAGCTGTCCAACTCGCATCCGCAGAATATCAGCACGCAGCAGATGAACGAATGCACCCATTGACGACGATTCATTATCGTCAAAGTTGAAGATGAAATGGAGTGAAGGGATCTCCCGTAATCGTCTGACCATAAGCCCGCCACCCAGTCTATAGCACGAAGCCCTAGCATCGAGAGTAGCAAGACGAAGAACAATGCGTCGTGATAATTCCGAGGGTGTCTTCAACGCTTCTCGTCCTTGGTTGCTAAAGATAATTTCGGTGGCAATAGATATGAGTCTCAGGAAAGAAGTGACGCTCTCCCCCATAACGTGCACTCTCTTGACGCGAACGAAGAGAGCAGATAGAAGACCTTCTACCTTTCCTGTATAATCTTGGGAGGCATGATTGAAATACTCCTCAGCGAGGTTTTCGAGATGGCAGGCTGTATCAGAAAGTGACGGATCCTGTAATGACAGATGAGATGCAGAGAATGATAAGATTGCATAGTAGAGCGGCATGAAAAACAGCGATTTCGAGAATGCCGCAACAAAGAGATTGCTCTTGTTGCTACCATGATCAGTTACTTTTGAGTATCCATTCATGACTTCGAGATAATGCTGTATCAAGCGCCGGCTATCGACATTGCCTATGATTGGAAAGGCGGATATGTCGGTGTCTTTACCCAGTAGATTCTGGTCGGTATCGGGATTTAGATTGAGAGGTTGAGCTACCGGAGGCCTCTCCATTTGTAAATAGTCATCCGCGTTTGTTTGGGGCAGCGTAGGAGTTGATTCTATGAGCGGGAGGGGAATAAAGTCTATTCCTTCTCCAGGCCAAAATAAATTCGGCTCCACGCCTAGGCCAGCATCAAAGTCAAACTCCTCAGACAGATTGAATTGGAGATCTGTAAGGTCTGTAAAGGCCATTGGTTCGGACTCAGATGCATCGGCTGATTGAATTGACTCAGCAGGATCGTCAGGGCCTTCCTGGAGGTTCTGAGGCAAAGCCGACGCGTCGCCATTTTGGCCTCGGCGGCGGTTTCCGAGGGTTCTTCGACGTTTCGGCGGCGGGGTAAAATCCTCTCCTTCGTCAGGCTTGTCCCATTGACACGGCAGCCCAAGCCTCTCACAATTTGCACACGCTGACAACGTCGGGTGGCCACCATCACGAGGGGATCCGCACCGCACTTTGCGTATCTTACATGTGTAGCAACCTGGTAGAGCTATCAGTCTAAGTTGGGGTGTTTATGTAGATTGCATTTACCTGCTCTCGACCGCTTCCACTTTGGCTTGGTTGCAGAAGAATCCTTGGGTGGCATAGTATAGTTACTGATATGTATTTGGAGTAAAAGGGGGTACTCGGGTAGGGCCTAGAGACTGGCCCCCCTTAGCTTTCAATCTATTACTAGTAACTGTGCCTTAAGTAAGGGGGGTATAATAATTAGGAAAAGGGTTAGCTGATTAGAAAATAAATTATATACTTTAGTTTCCTCTAGTATTACTCTAATATATTACTTTACTATATTACTTCTTATTAGCTATTTAACTATTACTGCAAGGCGCCTTATAATTTTTTTTTATAATAAGTAATTAATTAATTACATAAGTAATTAATTACTATTAAAATGTAGTTTTCCTATAATAAGATCAGGGCCGCACAGCCAG
>JAWDHB010000124.1:0-98940 GCA_033439405.1 Fusarium sp. NFCCI 5145
AGTATAGTGGTCAGTATGCAAGCTTGTCACGCTTGAGACCCGGGTTCAATTCCCGGCGGGAGAGATCCAGCCACCTGCGATACGCAGGTCCTCTTTTTGCCATCCTTTCTCTTTTAATTGTCAGCTATTTTGTACCCTCAATTCTTTTTTTGCATGCTGAAGTGGCGGGTGTTTGCCATTTGGAAGCCCTTGTCAACGTTACGTAATACTCCAGAACGAGCCAACGTCGTGCCCCGAAGCCCATATCTTATCCATCACCCAGCTTCTTTCCAAGTGAACTCTCGAAAAACTCAATCTCAAACATCAACGATTTGCGGAAGATGCTGTTGGCAGTTTTAAACGTGGCACTATCGTTATACCGGCTCAATCCTCTCTGTAGATGATCTATCGCAGATGCGTCATTAAGAGCGAAAAAGGCAAACGAACAAACGAACACGAACTAACCAGAGAGATGTGCACCATATTCCCAATCCATATTCGGAACAACCCACTCTGTGTAGAACATTGAGGCTGGCGATTGTTAGTAGGTTCGTGCCCCATGCTTTGACAGAGTCACTTACTCTTCTGCGTAGATGGCTTTTGAGCGAGTTGATACGCAAGCTCTGCCCATCCCTTCCAAATAAATCAGTTTGCGTTTTTCAGCTTGACCTTTGATTTGAGATACGTACGTAATCGCAAGCTAGCTTTGAAACCCCGGTGAGATACCAGCCGTACGTGGTGATCTCTCTCATCCAGTTAACGTATTCGAGAGCAGTGGCTTGGAGAGAAGCATGTTTAATGTCGTCGTCTGGGATATGAAGGTGATGAGGGCTTGTTAAGTTCTCACGGAACTCTCTGGCGAACTCAGCTTCGAACGTCATATATGCCATTGTCTCATTGATCTGAGAAAGCAGGAAACCCTCAGAGGCATCCTTAGCTTGGCTCGCGAGAAGCCCTCTCTGTAGGAGGGTCGCTAGGAGGAAATAATAGTCTTGCTGTGAGAGATTGAGTTTAATTGTTCTTCGGAATCGATGGATACGTGGCAAAACAAACCACTAAGTAGTACTGCAACGAAGCAAGAGTTCCGTTAGGTGTCTGTGCCGCTTGGGAAGCGGTGAACCGATTATTGAGATACCTGTGAACTAGATCACAATTGTTCTTCCATAGTTGATCAACCAGGGTGCTGGAAAACATGTCAGCTTTTGATTAACCTGACTCTGTCTGCTTACCCAGGCTTGACCAAAGGGTTTGCCCGAGGACACCCGCTCCTTGTAGCTGGCTCTGAGACAGACAAGTCATTCGATTCAGTTCCGATGATAGGCCGCTGCAGTGGTGTCGCCCTCGAAACCAAAAGAACGCATAGAAAAATGAAGATGGGTCTCCAGCCAAGAGGATACATCATTGAATCGGTGGTGATTGAAGTTGAAAGTGGGAGCAAACAGATCTAATAAGGGGTAATCATGGTCACAATGTGAGACACGTCGATCCTGAGCTATTGAATTTGTCTCACACGTACTTTGCCTTGATTGGCTATCGGGTCAATGTGTGAGAGGTAGGGTGCCACAGGCCAGTCTGATCTTATCAGCACCATGCAACAGGCTTGCAATCAATCACTCAGAGGTTCCGTCCGTGTTACCTCCCTCCTCATCCTCTTTGGTTAGTTTCGACCAAAGGCCAAAGCTATTGTGGGGGCCAGGTTACAGGCATTGCGGAACACTATGATTGGCCAACATATATGATCTTCACAATGAGATCGTCTTATCTCAGCACTATCAAACCTTGGAACATATCAGAAGGTCACAAAAGCAAATGAGTCTGCAGTATCGGCTATGTGATGTACTAGAATGCTGTGTAGTATTGAGTCAATGGGATATCTTCGTTGAGCTGAGCCACAACGCGAGGATCGGATTGATCTCAAGTCTTCGGTGAGTCTCTGTCTTGTTTGTTGAGATTCAGACTCAGAGGAATACCTGAATTTCGGTATGGTGTAGTGGCTAACATTCTGCAGTCTCGTAACTTAGCATCGTACCTAAAGTGAGTGAGAGCCGACTGTGCTATTTGCAGCTGAGCCTTGTGGCGGGGGCCGGCCTTCCGACTCTAACTTTGGAATGGGGGAGTTTTTCGGAAGTCGGAGTCCGCTAAGGATTGTACTGAGGAGTAGGCGGACGTGAAGGTCGGTGATGAAGGCTAGGGCGTGGGCCCGAGTTGAGCGGCCTCTAGTGCAAATCTTGGTGGTAGTAGCAAATACTTCAATGACAACTTGAAGGACCGAAAGCAGGGTGCTGAATCCCGTCCGTTGTCGCTTGCTTCGGCTCATCTAGAGTTTAGCCCTGGTAATTCGATGCTTCCGTCCCGCCTTGTGAGCCAAAATGGTCATCCAACCAGGGTGCAATGACAAACTTTTCCAATAGATGTTGAGTGCCAGTGGTGGACAAGTTCTTCTGATGGTGAGCTTCTTCCTCCACGTTTCTCCGGGTAGCAAACATGCTGTAGCGCGCCATGCACGGTTCATATTGCCTCTCCACGACACCGCGGCACCAGGTGCTAGTGTCTGCCACTTCTGAGAAATGGGAGCACATCTTGCAAACATCTAGAATAAAACCTCCCGCGGGTAGCATGTCTTGATGCGGGAGTTCGTCCACCATCTTAGTTCTTGCGCGCTTTTGGTTGGATGCACCCTCAGGCGGAAAGATTGCATACGTGAATTCTTCCTCATACCGCCTGCGCTTCTCCAGGCCCGCAACTCTCGGGTGAAGGATAGGCTCATTGGTATTTTGAAGCTCTTCCAAGGTAGGCTTGCGAGTTTGGTATCCTGTGTTTTTGAGATCAGACATGATGAACGTTTGTTGGCTGAGAATTTGGATGCTTGTTTGCTCTGATTTTGGTAAGATTGAGATGGTTAGAGAATGTTCGAAGAGGAGATGGGCTTCTCTTATATGTCAAAGGAGAGGGTTTGATTAAGCTCTCATGAGCGCATTTCACAGGCCGTGCCGCCGTGGTACACTTCCAAATGCTATTTGGGAGGTAAATTGACAGAACCTGATATTTTTAACTTTCAAAATGTATCTTCCCTGACTGCGGGCACTTTTTGAACGCCAGCACCTAATGAAACAATTTCAATAAGCTCATACTTTAGCAAAACCGCAATGGCGTATCATCTTCAACAGCCCCAAGTGACATATCCAAAGAACCACGGGATTGCAAATCGGGTCCATCAAGAGCCAGATTCTATTCCTTCCCGGTTGATTCTATTAGAAGTTGTTTTTTATATTCTTAATTCGGTCGACTTAGGCACTAAACCCTGCTTGGCGTTGAAATAGCTCCGATGCTACTCCGGGATGATCATGCGTTTCAGCCATCTGCAATGGTGTGAAGCCTTTCTTGTTCTCCACGTCAAACTTTGCGCCCGCGTCAAGCAGCATCTTCACAATATTCTCATGGCCATAAGAAGCTGCGCGTGAGAGGGGAGTGTCACCCCACTTGTTCCTCGCCTCAATATCAGCCCCTCTGTCAAGCAGCAGCTTCACAATATCGTCGTGTCCTTTCCGCGCAGCCATGGCAAGTGGTGTACTCTGATTCTTGTTCCGAGCTTCGATGTCAGCTCCTCTTCCGATCAAAAAATCTGCGGATTTGTGTTGTCCCTTGAAAGCTGCTACTCCCAGGGCCGTATCACCATTGATGTTTCTTGATTCCAGCGAAGCGCCATGCTTGAGTAGGAGATGGGCTATCCAAGTATGACCATGTAATGCGGCGATTGTGAGAGCCGAGTTGCCGCCGTGTGGATCTCGGGTCTCAACGTCTGCGCCTTTCGCAAGGAGCAGGTCAGCAGAATATTCCTGCCCATTAGCCGCAGCCCAGAGTAGGGGTACATAACTGGCCATGACCTGCTTGCTGTTGACTAATCCTGCTTCCTGTCGGTTGCCTGTGTCAGAGTCCTCTGGAGGATCAGTGTCAAGAAGAGCCTTTTGCTGATCCAACTGCCTTTGGATGATGGCCTCGAACCAGTTGCCTGGACCATGAGCTTTCTCTGTCTTATCTAGGCCCTCCTTGTACTTCGCTTTCCCAATTATAAGCTGGTCCAGAACTCTTCTGTTATGTCTGATAATTACTCCAGAGGTGGCCTTAGCATCTGAAACCTTTCTAATTTCCGCTTCAATGGCTTTCCTTTCCTCAGCAATTTTTCTCTCCTTCTCTTCTACGGCGATCAGTGCTTTCATGAGTGACTCGCCCGACTTCACCGCTGCGGCTTGATCCTCTATGGCCTTTTCAAGAGCACGACGCCCAATCTCCTCTTGCAAAACGTCTGACATGAACCGTCGCATTTTGATGGCGTTTGAAATATGTTGATATGGGTTTGCGTCAGGAGGTGGTCGATCCTCTGTACGGATCAATTTCAACAGAAAAATCGTGCCCTGAGCAACGTCGTCTCTTTGAACATCAAACTTGACCACGATGGTTCCATTGTCACTTATTTTATCGCGCACGTGCTCGGGCTTCATGTATTCCAGGCTCTCGCCTATGACATCGAGGCCGCAGCTCCGTGGTGCGGCTATTGTATAGCAGTCTGCAGATTCTTCCTGAGTGTTGACGGCAATGTCCAATACGACAATTATATCACGATCCCGTTCTGCTCCCGTGGTAAATCTGGCAAGAGATTTCCGCATGAATAAATTACTTGAACCATTCATGTCGTCTGCTCTCGTGGTAAATCGGGCAAGATATTTCCGCCTGAATGCATTACTTGAACCATTCATGTCGACCACCAAAGCACGTCCCTTTTCCCACTTGAGCGGCGGCCAAACTTCCTTCAGCTGGAGTTTTAGTTTCTGATAGCCGTCAATGTGAAGCCAGATACGTCTTCCTGCCACTTGAACCGGCCGAACTTGGCGGTCCACTCGAATGCGAACCTCTTGGCTTTTTTGATCGACCGGCGAGTTATCAAGCAGTATAGGTCCATATCCTTGCGGTCTAATGTACTCATTGACAGTGGCAAGTGAAGACGTGCAATGAAGTGGAATGGCGATGACACCGTCTGTTGTACGCTCAAGGCCACAATTAAGTAATCCGTATGTGACTCCATTTACTGAAGTCTGGAGCTTGAGAGAAATGTGAATGTATCCACCCGAAACAGCAAATGTGTTGGTACATGTCGAATCCAACAATCTTGGAACGATGCGTCCACATTTAGCAAAGTCGGCTGGGGAAGTTGCAAATATCCCCGCCGACATACAGTTCTCGCCCGGGTGAATATGAGATTCTGATTCCATGCCTTGAACTCTTACCCCCCATGCCAATACTGAGTCGTCGGTAGTCTGCTCCATGATCTTGAGCTGCAACCTCTCGAAGGCTTTGTGACCTTCGCCGTAGATCATTGGCATAGTAACATTGAAGATTCCCAAGAGGCAGTAGGCGATATCCTCTTCCCTTTTTGTCTTTCTTTTCGAAGCCCAAGACATGCGCTGCGCAACGCTTGCTTGGTGGAAGTCTACCCACCCAAGTAGGAACTTGCGCGGGATGCCCGTAATATCCTCGATCTCGCTCGCCAGATCGTCCTTCGTTCCAATAAGGCCCCAGGTCTGATCATAGAACCGGACTTCGCCAGGGGCCAGAAGTTCCTGCAAGGTCCATCCTCGTGTGAACCATGAACTTGAGAAAAAGTTGGATTTTGGGTCCCATATATCTTGATCATGGGGAACATCAGCCATGTATGTGTAGCAGACTGCGGCCCGTCGATACCAGTGAAACATAGAATTGATGGCTTCGTCAAGTTCTTTGGAACTCTCCTTGTTGATGCAACAAGTGTCGATCCATGCGTATTTGAGCTCGTCCTCCTTGGCTTGACGGCAGCAGCCTCTCAGTTTCTCCATCCCGACCTTTTGAGTGCCGCCTCTCATGATATCCTCGAAGGAGACCTCCTCATCATCGTTTCCCCATCTGTGCGACAGAATGGCGTAAGGCGGAATTTGATCGCCGATAAAAGTCTCCAATTTTAACGTATCAACATTTATGAGCCGCATTATGGTTTCAGTATGAAAGACTAGCCAGGTCTCTGCTGCTTTTCTCGATAAATAGGACCAGCAAGCTGAGTCTGACTGGTGTTATCACGAAGCGGGGTAAGGGAATCTAGGGTTCAGCCAACAAGATGTCTTGGCGAGATCGGGACTGCTGAGGGTACAAAATATGTTCAAACGATGTTCAGCAGAAAGGTTGCTGTATGATAGATTTACAGGCGGAAGAAGAGAGATGGAAGAGCTCGATGAAGTTGAAAAAGGGTAACCTCAAGTCAGTGTCATATCTAACCCGACATCTTTGGTTCTACCCGACTCAGCCTTGCGGCTGTGAAATGGAAGCAATTGAGGCATAGTGCGAGCAGCTGCATGAAGACTGACCAATAAGTTGGCCAAGGATGAAATGACCCCCCTGTAAATGGCCTTCCCCTACTGCCGCATCTTAGCAAGGGCTTTAGAGGCCTCGTTTCAAGGCAGAATGTTGACCAAAGATCAATTCATTGGACAGTCACAATGAGGCGTTTAAATAGACGGTGGAATATCCAAATTGCATTGCAAGATACTATCTCGAGTTCCCCAATTTCAGTGATAAATACCGAACATCTCGTACCCCCCCACTCTCAAAACATCCCCGAAACGACCAAGTTGTTTTCCTCTTGGTGAAGTAAAGGTCTTCCCATGTTGCACCAACTGGGTTTCTAGGTGCGGCGGTCGGTGTTCTTGTTCGACGAGTTGGAAGCTTGAGCCTTCTGGGCCTTCTCGCGCATTTTGATCTGTTCAGCAAGCATGGCAAGCTGGATCTTGTAATCTTCTTCGGCCTCTTTACTGGAGAGAGCGCGGGTGGGTATGATGTCGGGTGTCTCTTCAGAGCTAGATGGCTTTACAGGGTTCATTTTGGATGTGATGATCAGGATCTGAGTTGGGAGTGATAACTTTGTGTGATAAATATGTGTTATGGAGGAAGATGAATTGAGGAATCTTAGACCTGGGCTCGGGGTTGGTATTTAAATTGGTGCAGCTGATTCATTTCTCTTGGAATATGGCACTCGTCATCTGCGCAAGTCTCACTGCTTCACTAGGGTTGAAAGAATACCCGCATGGTCCATGGCTTTGTAAATGGCGATTGGCCAATTCTACGCACAGACGAATGAAGACCAAAGATAGCTATTCGCTGGAGCCAGATGCACTAGGGGGGGCATAAGCAAGTCTAACAGGCTCAAGAGAAGATAGTGTCCGCTGCGTCAGAGCTAAAATCACCAAGTCAGGCACTGTTGTCGATGATCACATGTGTGTTACTGTGTACCGCTGCCAAGCAGTCGTCTCACGTACGGAATCCCGAATCAGACGGCCTACGAAACAATCGAATCATGCACACGCATACGCCTGCTTAAACAATGGATTTCTGCCAATCAACAATACTTGGCATTCTTTTGTTTGTTGCCTGACAATTGAGGGGCACGAAGGATCATGCTTATGACAAAATAAATTACACATCTAGCGGTGAAATCCCCAACTTGAGCGTTCGATTAATTTCATCGCCTCCCCCGCTGGGGCCCTTTGGTTCAGTTTCCTTCAGGCATTTAAATCGTCTAACGCTCCAGAACAGGCAATAGCCGAGACAATGCTGAAGCAAACAGCTTGCGTAACACTTGCGAATGGTACTTAGACGCCGGTTTTGCTTTCTTTTTCTGAGACTATTTAATATCAGGTGTCGTCGGTTTCTAACCCCGTCATCATTATCATCATTATTCAATATCTTCTCAAGGCACAACAACCTCAGTCCATCCACGACATTTTTCCAAAATGCAGACCAAGGCCTTCTTCACTGCTGTTCTAGGGGCACTCCCAGTCGCCCAAGCCTTCGAATTCACCGGCCCCGATCCCTCCAAGGGCCTCGACGTCAACAAAGAATGGACCATTACTTGGAGCGGTGGCATTCCCGGCAACCTCTCGCCAAAGTTCGACTCTGGCTGGCATTGTGAGCCTGACGAGCTACGTACTATCGAATCTGATATTAGTCAAATGGTGGATGATATCTACTTGTCCGATCATGAGTATAAGCATAAATTCAGCAACCTCATCCATGGCATGCTTGGCGAATATGCCGATACGCTTGCGAAAAAGCCGCTGTTCTACTTCCAAGCTATCTTTAAGGATCAAAACGGCAAGGAGGTTATGTACCTGAGCCAGAATTACACTCTTGTTGGGTTAGGCAAAGGAAGCGATTCTGGTGTTGAGCTTTAGGGTGGTTTGTGCTCAGAGCTCATGATGCCAGCTTCCCAGAATATCTTGTTTTCACATAAATCTATCAACTTGATTTCATTCACTGCATGGCTCTTGATGGCAAGCGAACTGGTTGTATGATCTTGTATATAATCGGCCTCTAGAAAAACAGATTAGTTATCAGTTATTACTATCGAGGTCGTCTTGGTCTTTATTATACCCTGACCTACAATGGGGTTTCAAGCTAGCTATAACAGGACATCTACCAAGAAGTCTTTGATGAGGTTAGCTAATCAGTTAGGGAGTTTTGTATCTGAGCTGGTAACTTAGGCGTGTTAATACATGCGCACTAACTCTCATGTTAGCACGGACCCTTTCTCAACCACCATGTTTGGATTGAGATCATGTTTCACGGCCCCCTCGGATGAAAGCATTTTCAAACATCCGTAATCTGAAAGATCATCCAAGTCATTACTCAAATATTACTGCACGGCCATCTATCTCCAGTCATCGCATGCCGAAAATGCCGAGTTTCTCCATATAGCCATGGTGTTTTGAAAATGATGGTCATCAAAGACAATCCCGTTTAGGAACTGAAGCGCGAGGTGATCACCTAGCGACTCAAAATCAACCAATCGGACAGAATTAGCCCGCTCAGCTTCAACTGTTGCTCGAATGACTAACTACTTGCGTTCTAGCTTGCATCGCTGTCAGACATAAAAGGTCGTGGGCTTGGCATCCAAGTAAGATATTCACGTTTTACTCAGTACAACTCTGAATCATTTCGTTCAAAACTTTACCCACAGACCCAAGGATGTCTGAACCATCTTACTCTGATGCGCCGCCGCCATATAGTAGCCTATATACCCAGGCTTCGTCCCATGATTCGCAAAGTCTTTCCCTCAACAGTCAAGTTGAGCGAGAGCTCACACAAACACAAGAATATCTCCAACAGCGGCATGTTTCTTCTCAAGAACAGGGCTGGCCAATGGAACGTCCCGAAATAACAATGTGGGAACCAACAGGACCGGCAGAAACACAACCTAGTATCTTATCCATTCCTCCGATGGATCAAGATGCTACATCCCTATCTTCGAAGCCTATTGCCATTCCTGCAACTAGCTCAAAACTCGGCTCTCCCTTCCTGCGAGCTTTCCCACCTATACTCGAGAGTTATAACCTACCTCGAGAAGTATTCCTCAGATTCCTTGATGACCTCAATCGCGCAATGGTGGCAAGTCCGCCTGTGCAGATCTTGGGACTGGCCGGCAGCATAGTTTCCATGGTACCGTTGCAAACCGCCCAAATTGTCGGCAGCTCTGTCAATGCGGCCGCAACCCTATCGACATACGCCCTAAGCAAATCTCGGAGCGAGCTCTGTATCCGCCAAGCTAATAGCGAGATGTTCATGGCCAGAGGGTTAAAGTTGGAGCTTGCCAAACTAGATGTAATCGCATGCCTTGCTCGGATACCCATCCTTGATAGCGAGGGAAAGATTGAGAAGAATGCGGTAATTTTGGGGCCCTTGGATGATGCTTTAGATGAGTCTTCAATCAGCGCACAGCAACGCAGGCTCCAAGCCCTTGAGCCGTGGATTGCGCCTTTAGATCTCACACCATTACCCAATTTACATGTCCCTGATAATTTCATGAGCAAGATGCATGCTACGACTAGCGAACGGCAACGAAAGAGGGAAGAGGAGAAGACAAACAAAGACCGAATGAAGGCACACAGAGACTGGACCAAGGATCTGAGAAAGGCGGAAGAAGACTATAATAAGGAGATGAAGAAAATTGAGGAAGATACTATTAAGGTGCATGAGAAACATTCAAAAGATCAACGAAAGTTGGAGAAGGAGTTGAAGAAGTTGGATAAGGACAGGGAGAAGTGCGAGAAGGAATATACGAAAGAGGTTGGCAAGGTCTATAAGGATCGACAAAAGGACGACAAAGAGGAGGAAGGGGTACGAAAGGTCGTATGGCTTCTGATCAGGCCGTTGGATAGGAACACTATTGGAAGGGCCATGTAGTGAGGTATAGCTTATAGATCATTCAGTTTCTTCCATTATAATACAATTGAACAGATTGAAACAGACTCCTGGGCCGCGTGTGCTGACAAATTTGGCATTAGGTCGCGGTGCTCTTCAGCTCTATCCATCTGAATCATCACGCCATTTTGATCTATTGCGACTGGTATACACATCCGACAGTTTTACCGAGATCATAAAATCCATGATATCGCACCCGCCGGTCCAGCATCAAGGAAACCATCAACCATCTGTAGATGATTAGTGCTTGACCGTAAAACCAATATTCCAGACTCACCATTAGATCCCAATTATCAACAAACCCAAAGTCCATTTCTGGTAACTCCTGTGGTTCAGCCCCTTCTGGCTGCAACTGAGCAAGAAGAGCCTCATATATCGCCAGCGACTGTTGTCCCGCTTCTTCACCAGCTTTCACCATACCCTCAACGATCTCAGCCTTAGGTAGTCGCTGCATCATTCCTTTGATCTGCGCTATCAACATACAGTAGACAAGGTATCCCTTCATGTTAGTCTCACCCGCTTCGATGCAGGCTATGTTCCACGACTTGGAATCATCCATTACTTGGACTAAATCATGCCGTACCGGCATGGGAGATAGGCCATCGTCCTCCTGCACCTCATTCCTCAGCTCAAGCATTAGTATCTGACTGGCCTGCCAGGCCGCGATGCGAAAGAAGCCTGAAGTGCATTTTATATACCGCGCGAACTGCTTTCGACCCTCGGAGGTATCTGCGTTGACAGCAGATGGCGATGCTGTGGGCCAGATCTTGAATGCGATGTCGACCATTATTTGCCTTGAGAAAGCATATCTCGGTTCCTTGAGAGATACCCCAAAGTAGGGAAAATGCAATGCGCAGATATAACGACGCATGATGAAGTCAGCCGCGCAAAGCTCAAAATCCGTCGGTGAAACTTGGCTCTTGCTACAATTTCTCAGCATTTGACTCGCCTCCTTGTATGAAGCCCTCAATTCTGAATCCAGGCGTAATGTATCTGAGTAAGAGTCGTTCGGTTTGAGATCATTAAGCAACTTGGCCACTTCGAGGCGCGAGGGAAAGCTCTTTCGTAATGCTCTTGCAGTAGACATCTGGGTGAAGACATTGTCGGGCCTGGGAGTAGCGTTTTCAATCGTAATCTCATCATCGTCAAAGTTACCAGGGGGTTCGGTATCGAATTGCTCCATCGAGATCATGGGCGGCCCGCCAGATTGTAGACTTGACTGCAAGCAAAGTTCTAGCATGGTATTCCACAGCCTTCTTCGCATCTCGCAAGCCAGTGTGGTTGCTTTTGGCAGCAGTGCCGGATCTCTATGCAGACCCATTGATATGGCGGTTCTGAGCAACGAGCCGCAGGCAATCCATAAAGTCTCGCCCCCAACAGCAATAGTGTCTCGCGCAATGAGAAGCAGGATGTTGGTCTGAAGAAACTGAATGCCAAGTCTTGCTTTGAATTCTGGCTCGGATATCCAAGTCTGAACTTCGTATATCCACCGAATTGCTGATGGCCGTAGAGGAAACGTGTCCTCGTAGGTTATTGCGCCCAAAGCGTGCACTAACTTGACCTGGGCAATGAACTCTCTATCTGGTTCACTGTCAGAAGTCCAGATAGCGTCATATTTCCTCATAAAGGTTGGGATATGGAGAATGCGGTAGATCTTCTCCACGGTGTTTAGGTAGCGCTCGACAAGGTCGTCGGAGATAGCTTTGGACACCAATTGAGTCGTAAGTGGTGTTGGCCATTCCGGTGCGCGCTGAGCTTTGATGCGTCTTGCCATGCTCTTACATTTATGGACTCCTGTGATGAGAGCAGAACTTTCAGTCGCGTATGGATCGGTTGCTTCTATGATGTCTATGAGCTGAGCAGTTTGAGTTAGCACTAGGCAGAGAGAAATGCAGATGGAGGTGAGGTGACTTACCAATGGCATGCCACAGAAAATATGACTCTGCCCAAAGAATCGAGATTTGTGAGAAATAGCATGGGGTATTGAGAGAGGACCATTGGGTCCACCTTGAGAATGCATGTGAAATGCTCCGCCTAGATGCGATATTGACGTTTCCAGATTAGAAGTTGGCGTCGATTGTGGGGGTGATACAGTGGTAGCTGCTAGCTGATCTTCCAGTTGTCGGACTTTGTTCTTTAATGTTTCGAGTTCTTGTGTCGATGACTGGCTGAGTGGTGTTGGTGCACCTGTTGATGAGCTCCCTGCTATTGCCATTCCGCCAGACATTGTGATTGGATCCTCGGGCGTGGGCAAGGAAGCTCCATTGAAGTCATGGCCAGCATCAGTGACAGTAACCTGATTTGTTGCAGTGCTTTGAATGGATGGCTCGGGATGAGGACTGTTGTAGACGCATTCGCCCCTTCGAGAGCGCATACAATTGTTGCATGGCAATTCCCGATTGCAACGGATCTTGCGCTTGCGGCAAAGAGTGCACGACCTGGATGGAAAACTGTCATTTTTTGACATGTCATAAGAGAGGTCATTAATTAGCTTACACAGCTGGTCTCCTCCGGCGACGTGCTGGTTCCATTTTTGCAGGGTTTGAATGCTGAGTTATTTGCTTGATTTGCGAGTGTTGGCGATGTAGAATTGAGCTGAGTGAGATGCGGAGAATTGTGTAATAATTTAAGCAGCGAGAACTGCGCTTATTGTGGTTATGGCTCTCCATTCTCCTGTCCCGCTCTAAAATCCGAGACCGACCCCGATTCCGCGCAGCTGTCGTTGGCCAATCTTCGCGTTAGCTAGCATCGAGAGAGAATGACTGCGCCGACTGACTGAGACATCGATCAATATATAAATGAATGACATCCGGCGCCTGAAAATGTGTTTACCAAGCTCTCTTCCAGGTTACTTAAGTCCACACCGGAGTTCATTTTTTCCTCTACCGAAATAACTTCTTCAATTCTCCTCCCTCCCTCAAAATGTCGTCACGCGAGTCTTTGACAGACAAGGATGTTGAGAGACGTGCAATACAATCGTCGTCAGATTCAGCCATTCCTTTGGACTCAGAACCGGAACAGGATGCTGTTGGCACGTATGGCGACGAAAAGGCACCAGATGGCGGGCTACAAGCTTGGCTCGTCGCAGCTGGAGCAGCCTGCATCTTCTTCTCATGTCTCGGCTTCGCCAACTCGTTCGGCGTTCTTCAAGAATACTACATGACCCATCAACTCAAAGGTCACTCAGCAGATCAGGTTGCTTGGATTGGTTCCATTTCAACATTTATCCAGTTTGCTCTGGGGGCTTTGAGTGGACCCATGTTTGATCGCTATGGCTCTTGGGTATGTTCGCACTCGTCAGTCATGAGTCTAGCAATACTAATAGATCTGTAGGTTCTTCGACCGGCAGCAGTTACCTACGTGTTTGCGACAATGATGACAAGCCTGTGCACCAAGTATTGGCAATTCATGCTCGCTCAGGGCATTCTCATGGGTACAGCTATGGCCTTTCTTCAAATCCCCGCATTCGCAGCCGTGTCTCAATACTTCGACAAGAAGAGGGCAGCGGCGCTTGGAATCGCAGTCTCGGGCTCATCAATTGGCGGAGTAGTCTTTCCAATCGCTCTGTCCAAGATGTTGAACGAATCATCTCTTGGTTTCGGCTGGTCCATCAGAGTCATGGGCTTCGTTATGATACCCCTGATGACCTTTTCATGCCTCGCCGTGCGACCCCGTCTGCCGAGCAGAAAAACATCCTTTTTCCTTGGATCCGTGTTTAAAGATCCCTTGTACCTGCTTGTAATAGGGTCACTCTTCTTTCTCTTTATTGGCATGTTTGCTCCATTGTTTTTCATACCGACTTATGCTGTTTCGCGAGACGTTAGTCCTACGTTGGCATCCTACCTTCTCGCCATCGTCAACGCCGCATCGACTTTCGGCCGCATCATCCCTGGAATTCTCGCAGATAAGTACGGCCGACTCAACATGTATTCACTTGGCGGACTCAGCACCGGAGTCGTCATCCTCTGCATGAACGAAGCAAAAACCACTGCAGCTCTGGTAGTGTATGCTCTTGCTGTCGGCTTCACTTCAGGCACCATCATCTCTGGAGTTTCAGCGGCCTTCACACTCGTGTCCAAGGACCCTCGAAGCAATGGGACTTATATGGGAATGGGAATGGCCATTGGATCTTTTGCAGCTTTGATTGGCCCGCCAGTGAATGGTGCTCTGGTTACTCGATATGGTGGATTCCTCCAGGTCTCTGTGTTTAGTGGTGTCATGTGCTTGTTTGGTGGATGCCTTGCAGCTGCGGCCAAGATAATGACCAAGGAAGGAATATTTGGTCGGGTCTAGAGTCCATGGAGGAGGTGAGGAGAGCCAGATCTTGCCAAATGACGGGCTTTGATGCCGCTTAGGGGGGCTGAGATCAGAGTATCATATGTCTAGATTAAGACGGGTTTCGCTAGGTTTATTTTGTCAGTTGAGAGGATTAATTGCCAAGGTATCATACATGATGCCTAAAGTGTATCAGAGATATAGTTCTTGTAATCGTGTCGCCTTGATAGATCTTATATCATGATCTTCGATCAGAAAAGGTTAACTAGAAGAAATATAAACTTCTCATCTCCCTCGCTTCAATGTCCTTTCTCATTGCCCTACTCAAGATCTGAATGAAAGCAAAACCAACCCCAAATATACAAATCTAACCCAAAATTCCATATGTGACAGACCTTACTACCGATTATTTACGTCTCTCTTCAAGCTGCCGTAGAACAGACCAAGTCGATAGGTCTAGCTCTCATGGGTAGGGGACTCTCGCCCGTGCGCCCGACATGTAACACTTCATCCTTAGCAACTGTTTAGGCATTGTGGTATAATGTCTAAATGGTGGTTTTGAAGTGTTATTTGCATTTGAGACCTATGGCTGAAAGCTTCTCTTTCCCACCAAACTTAGTAACACTTCATCGCCTTCCAGATTACGGCGCATCAATCTCGCGTCGTGCGAATGACTTGGCAGGCTGACCTAGCTCGGGTTGACGGTCGTAGTTGAGGAGTTTTCGTGGGTTCGGGAGGATTGGGGAATTGCATCGTGATGACGAGCTTTTTGTCGGTTGTAATCTTTGGACCCTGTTCCGTATATCGAGGCGAAAACGGGCTTGGATTGGAGGCCTTGGCATTGTCGTTGATTATCTTGAGACGCGAGTCTAAGAGATGGGTGGGAACCTTCATCTTGATATTGCGCTTGTTGATGACGGTGTTCTGTTGAGGTTTGATGTTTGTTGTCTGTTGAAATAGAACCGTGGTAGGATGATGCAGGTGATAGTAGGTTTGTGTTGCCAGAGAACACCCTGTCAATTAAATATATATTTATAATAGAAGGGGGGAGAGCCTCCTCATGAGTGATCTGTTAGCAAACGAAATTTGGCTGAGATGGTGACGAATCAATGTTTCGCTCGAATTTTCTCGCCGGATTGTCTGGTGCACTACCAACCGCGGTAAAGTGTATCGCGAGAATATTGATAACTTCTGTTGGGGAATTTGTCCCTCGATTGCCTCTCACCGTGGGGCAAGGCCTGCGGTCGCCACAACCACGAAAGTCAACGCCGCGGGGTTGTCAGAAGCTGAAAGTCAAAGAAGCATAGCGTACACACCTGACCTGAGCTTGTTTGGTAATTTCAGACTTCTCACGCGCAGAGATATTAGAAATTTTCCAGGCCAATAATTCTTCTTCCATTGTACGAAAATTAATAAAGATGGCTAACCCCATGATCCTTTGCTACTGGTCTGTATGTGACGTTGGTGTTGACTCTCATCCCTCTTGGAAACGGCAAATTGACTTACAGGCTTCTTGAATGTGATTGAAGAATATCATTATGGAACAGCTGATGTTCACGTACCGGGGCAAAATGAAATTGCGTTTTAAGCTTTAATATCATTTTGTGAAGTAATGGTTACTAGAACGTTTTCTCGGCTACTGCACAGAAACTCACGCCAGTTTACACAGGCACTCGACTCTTGTTCCGCTAACCTAAGATGCTTCTCCCCAAGGAAAAGGGAGTTGCTCTGAGAAAATAGGCAGGTTGAGCTCAGGACGGTCAGGCAAAGAGAGGGAAGGTGGGGGTACCTGAGGCACCTCAGGCACACATTTCCACGCTGTCTCTTTCTTTGCCAGAAGCAGATGGCCAAACACTTTCGCTCTCAACATTCCAACAAATACACAAACACGCACGAGCAGCTTCAGACATCAAGATTATCAGCTACCCGCGATTCCCCAATTTACGAACTGTAAGTGGAAAGACCAGCTTTCGCCAGACAGCTCATTTGCAAATACACCATCTGACTTATGGCGAAGATACTAGACGGTATCTCCACAGTACGCAATGTCCACGCCAGGCACCACAATCAAGCCAAAGCCAAAACCCGAGAACGAAGAACACGAAATGGCTGACAAGATTATGGGTAGATTTGAACGATTGACGACAACGAAGCTCTGTTCTCACTCGTCCAAGGAGGCTGGGAACCCTCAAAAGGTGGCATCTGAGTCTCAGCAGGACCCTGGTACAACCGACAACGCCCATTTCCGTGCGCCTTTCACCTCTGGAAGGCCAAGATGAGTCAAGGGAAGGAGCTCGAAGAAGAGATGAGGAAGAACGAAGAAAAGATTCTGTCAAACACCAAGAAAATCGAGGATATCGAGGCTGAACTAGCGGCGATGACCGCAGATCTGAAAAAGGGTCTGGCCGAGGAGCACAAGGAGGACACCTGGATTGATGACATTCTGATTCGATTTGGGTGGAGCATCCCAAGGGTTGGCATGGTTCGGGACAAGGAGACCCCGGAAATGCTTTCATCAAAGTACCATCACCCTTACTCTGGCCCCGTTTGATCTCGTGTTTTCGAAGAGGGTAGCTGAAGCTAAACCGGTCAAAGGTGTACGATGCTGATGTTGGGGTTTTGGGGTGAAGTCGAATTAGCTTAGTTGCACGCAATGCTGCAAGGTCCATACGAGAAGCTAATGAATTTCTCGTTTACTCTAAAGGGAATGCGAGCAAAGTGGAAGTGGAAGTGGAATAGTGGACGAAAACCGACCGGTCAATGACTCATCCGGCGCCCCAGTTTGGCAAGGCGCTAGAACCTCGGGCAATGGAAATCTCATATAAACTAAACTTCCATTCCTCATAAACATCGCAAAGTTTCACAGCGTCAGTCTCCTCAGTCAGCCACAGTCATTACAAATCATTTCAATCCATCAAAATGGACTACACCACACACGATATCGTCAACGCTTTCAAGTCTGATCGCCTTGAGTACGTCAGAGTCGACAAATCCAACGAAGATATCAAGAAATTGGCGCGCGGTATGCAAGAAGACCCCATCATTCAGGCCATGGCGGCACCTACCATGCTACAACCCAAGGGACAAAAAGAGCTCGATTCATATCTCGACGCTTTGTCCAGCTCATTGCTGGGTGTTGCTATTTGTCTTCGAGAGGAGCAGGAAACAGCGTCAGAGGAGAAGAGTGACGGAACGGACAAGAAGAAGTCACCAACTTTCATTGGAATCCTGTGCATTGGCTGGGGCGGCATCTCGCCGACAGTAGCACACCATCGCAATGCCGAGATGGGTATCTCCCTTCTGAAGGATTATCAAGGCAAGGGATATGGGAGAGAAGCAATCAATTGGATGGTGGATTGGGGTTTTCGACATGCTGGCTTGCACACCATCGGCATTACTTGTGCTGATTACAACCCCCGAGCAATGCATCTGTACGAGAACATAGGCTTTACATATGAAGGCAGAAGGCGGGGAACTATTTGGCAAAACCGCAAGTGGTACGACTTGGTTGAGTTTGGAATGACTGAAGATGAGTGGGAAGCGCTTCGGGGCCTTGACAAGGCAAAGAACTAGCATACAGTATAAATACCAAACCATTCATATGCATTTGGAGTTATTTTATTTTGTCTTGTCACTCCAGCTGCAAATGTATTTACGTAACGAAGCCATTCAATAAGCCACACTATTGGACCATGGTAAATATATTCATATCGATCTCCATGCTCAACAGGCAGACTTAGCATAAGAGAAACACAGATCATCCTTATTATGTGATAATTGCATCAGAAAACGTATCCGGATACGTTGCAGCTCCGTTGCAGCTCACGATCCTAGGTCTACGCTACTTTAACAAAAGTAACCTGAGGCTCAGGCAAGACAAACGTACATACAACAGCTAAAAGTGTTTGACCATAACATGCAGGCTGGGAGAGTGCGTTAAGATGGCGCGATGTTAGGTGCGGCCTTCGTCTGTAACATCATCTGAGACAATCCAGATGCAGCCCTTCGTTTCCCCGTTGCGGTCATTCCTCCAAGGTGATGTATTTCGCAGCATTGCTTTGCACTCATACACTTCGTGAGGAATTGTACCTTGTGCATTCTCAAGCCTTTGCCTAGCCTTTGTGATATTTGTCCCGTTGGCTTCAAAGAATGGGCTATCAATTAGGACCTCATGTTGCACCTCCTTCGAGCAGCCTTGCTCACCAATGCTCTGGGCATAAAATCCCTCTCGCCCACCAAGATCGACTCGTAGCTCCAACTTCCTTGCCAACCACTTCCTCTGATCCTCTTTACGTTTGTGAATAAGTTCTTCCCCACCTAGGTGTTGTGGTCGATATACCGACCAACGGCTCGGGGGAAGGCTGCGGTATTCGAGAGACCAATAATTGGAAACATCAACTGGTCTACTGGGAGTCGAGGTTTCTCTTGTTTCAGGTTCCGCTCTCCGAATGGGCTGGCCTTGGCTTGCTCTGTTCCCATTTGTGGCCTGCGTTGTCCATGGCTCAGACGCCGTGGACGATGTGCAAGGCTCATTCGCTGAGGGATTGGTTATTCGGGCAAAGGGGATATTTTCTTTAGTCTTGAGTCTGTAACGGCTTGATAGAGTCGTGGTCTTGGAGTTGTTCGGTTGGCTAGCCATTATCAAAGGTATGCTGCATGATCGAGGGTGTTTGGCCTGATCCTTGGCCTTGGGTATTGAAGGAGAGGCAACAGGGATTCATTTATATCATCACAGTGACCTTTTATGCTGAAATTGCTAGAAACACGTGCAAAAAAGTAAAAGAAGGTGGCTGTGAGGAGATTCAAGCCCAGCCTCAGGATTCTAGAACGTGTCTTCATTATTAACTTCGAGGTTCGAAGTCCTATTTACTCACCAAACTTAAGCAACAACCTAAAACTATGGATCTTGCTGATAAACCTGCTCGATGGTCGTAATAATACGTGCGAGTGTGTTCAGAGTTTGTTTTGACAGGTTTTAACTGTAATGTATCTCGATATCTTGCATCCTCTTTCTTTCAAAGCCAACCGCCGGCAGAGTTTATGAACACTATATCTCCAACTCGTTCAGCACAGTCCCGATGTTATGCCCCTGAACTGTTCATTTATCCGGAATAATCGCCACTTCGCGACATACCCAAGAATTCAGCGCTGCAAACGCAACGGGTAAAGAGACGGCAGTGAGGGGACATTGAGTGATGTATAGCGATGTCTCGACAACATGTGCATGACCCCCATACTCCTGTCAGCTCGATATACGAGTTGGTCGGGAGATCCAGGGCCTGGCGCCTAAAATTGGAAAAACGACGTCAGCTGTGGTTTAACATGGTCTTCTTATCTGTTAAGCCCAAAAGTCCGTTTCTCATAGAGACTCAACTGATTATGATCGCGGTATGCACCGCAGAGCATCTTGGTGGGTGGCAGATTTTTATTCCAACCAATGGTCTAAGTCCTGTTGGCCATGCCACCAGACCGCTCGGCGTTTAATGAAACCAGCTGAAATGACGACCCTTCGTCCAACACAGGCGAGGAGAATATATAAATGAATCACTCCTGTCATTATAGCGCGAAAGTCTCCTACAATTTAAGTAAAAACAAGCCTTCGCTCAAATACATATCTCGCCAAGATATCACACAGATCAATTCCCATCAACATCAACTGAACAACATGTCCATTGACTCCCAACAACAACCCTCCACTCCCCCAGTCCTCCGATTGCGGTCGGCGGTTCTAACAGAGTTGATTGTGCCTAGTCAAAAGATCAAGCAGCCGAATGGCCCTTGGATAGCACATCCAGATCTCATTGACGAAGAAATTGACAAGCGATTGTCACTCATGGACTTCCCACCAGATGCAACAAGAGATGATCACCGAAAGCTGTGGAAGGAGGACATGCAAGAGACCCTGTCCATGATCAAACAGGAAAAGCTGAAATGCGAAGACTTTGAATGGCGCGCTCCTATTGCCATCCATCCAAAGCCCAAAACGCATATTGGTGTGTTTTATCCAGACCATGAGCTATCTAGGTACACCGAGAAGTATTTTGTTGGAGCCCATATGTAAGAAACCTTTCCTATTAACAAAATAGACTTGTGAAATGCTAATAGTAATTAACAAGTTATTTGCGACCGAACTTCCTCGCCCCGCCTTTTATACTTGACAGCTTCGGACAAGATTGGGGATTAAACGCTCGCGGTATCTATTATCATCACTACTACTCGCCCGGGTGGGTCACGGCAGATCATAAACTATGGCTACCATCACTCCAAGACGTAGATTGGAATGATACCAGCGAAGAAGAGCGTAGAGCCAGGGCAAGGACTATGATGAAGCATATTCTCCACAATGAAAGATGGAATAAGAGCGAGTATGCGTGGGAAGCCGATGCCTGGAAGGATGTCTTTGGAATGATGAGGGATGATCCTGTGCTTGCTGTGTAAGTTCATAGGCTTTGGTCTCAGCAGGTGCACTAACGATTTCAGTGATAAACATGAATATCACACAATGGGACAGAAGAGACATCCTGTCACATGTCTATTGACCGGTGAATCAAAGTTCATCAAGAGAATCCCAGACGCTACCTTTGGTCTCGCGACATTCAAGGCTCAAGACTACCAAAGTCCAATCGCCGAGCGGGATCTCGATCTTGATAGATTAGAGTCACTTTGTCTTCATCGATACTGTGGTCTTCACTCCGATCCAAGCTGGGGAAAGGCAAACCTCGTATTTCCATTCGCAGTTTACGAAGCCAAGGCATGGAGAGGTGATCATCGTGAAGCACGACGTCAAGCATGCTCTGCTGGAGCTGTATACCTTGACATGCTCGATCGTCTCACCAGAGTTCCGGGAAAGCCTGGCCAGTTTGATGGCGCATATCAAACTCAAGAAAGTCGAAATAGCCAGGTCTTCGTTTTTACCTCCTTCGGTGCCCATTGGCATATTCTCGTTGGCTATAGGCGGCCAAGGCTTGCGAGAGAGCATGCAGGACATCCCGGCATGAGCAAGACCGTATATGTAAACTAGAACGATCTACCTTCTCTCTGACCTGGCTAATGGTGTGGCTCTAGGACTTTCAAAGAATTTGGAGTGGACGCGTGTCAACCGAGCGTAGAGCTTGGGAATTGCTCTCTTTGATCGACCAGATACATCTCTGGGGCGCAACAGATTTCAGAGACTTTGTAATACAGCACTTAAAGCCATGGCATGAGTTTGGCAAACGGTGTTATGTCAACGATATCGACTTTGTGACGACCTCTCCCGACAAGCGTATCAGGTTTGTCGAAGGATACCCTCGGTACTACTTCCCGGACCCTTGCATGAAACTTGCGGAATGGACAAGACACTTCCCCAAGGAAACCCAGCTAAGATTCCACGATGCACTGGCGCATTTCCTACTTCAAGCCAATTCAAGCTACCGTCTGGAAACCAGAGCCAAGAGCGATGCATTTCCCTCTCTACTGAACTGCATAATCGGTGCTTGCTCGTCTAGCGAGCTTGTCGGATACCCACTGGCATCCCCTGAAGAAGTCGAAATTCATCTTCGTGATTTTCACAGTGAAGATTTGGGAGATCGGGAGCCACAAATGTGGGAGGTTGGAGACAGAAGATTTATGGCAGAGAAGTTTATCATACACGATGATGATATGGAATGCATTGATAGAGCAGGGGTGAAAAGGAAGTTCAAAGATGTCAAGGATGACGAGGACAGTGACCAAGAAAAGGCTGAGAGTTCCCCGGTTGAAAAGAAGAGAAAGCGCAGGCCGTACTTCAGAATCTAGGCTATACTCGACGTGGTCTCTCAGAGATGATAAACTTCGCTTTTGGTCTTCTTGGAGTTCAAATGCACAGGAAAGCAAGCGATGGAAGCACAATTCAAACCAGGCCATGTGCTTGAATAGCCAGTCTTGGTTAGTCCCTCGTTGGGGAACATCTGACGTCATACATTTACGAACTACCTACCTGAAGCATTGAAGAAAAGAGATGCAATATACCTAGTACCTACTTTCTCTTAACTCATTATATCTAGTAGCACATCATCAACTGTGACAATGCAGACATCAAAAGCTACAGGATCGACAACACCAACCGCAACACCTTCAATGGATATTAGAAGCGTTGTTTTTACAACAGGGAGTTCTGTAACGATTAATGCCTCGGCAACAGTGGTGTTTGATGCCATACTGGATTTTAGAAGATATCACGAATGGAACAGTTGGACCCCGTCGCTGTCCTTCACCGACGCCGACAATAACGCCACGGATCAGATACAGGCGGGTGTATGTGGCATCTTGGAAACACGATCAGAGGGCCAAAGTAATGGTCTGAAGATACCAATCGAGGTGGGACATGCCGCTTAATTTTATCTTCAAGAGCATTTGGGTTGACAAGCATGCAGATCTTGGAAGTAGCTCGAGGGCACCATGAAAACAAGCTTGCTTGGAAAAGCAAGTATTTGCCGTGGTGGGCTGCAACGATTGAAAGAGTCCAGGTCGTCACTCCTAAGGGAAGAGATAATTGTGAGGTGAGAAACTGGGAGTCAATGGGTGGTATCGCAGCCTATGCTCTGAAGCTCGGGGGAGTACCGAAGCAGCTTGAGGAAGCGAACGTGAAGTACCTCGATGAGCTGGCGGCCTTTGTGGAGAAGGCTCTGTCAGATAAGTATTGATGCGGCAGCATATGGGCTACTTTAAAGTGGACAAGAAGAGCAAAGAGGTTTACAACGGAACACAGTCTTGGGGATATTGGCTTGCATATGTTTTGGAAGATCCTTGATCGATGGGCATGCTAATGACTTATCAAAAATGACCACCTCGACTCATGTTAACACCCGTGTACCCTCCGGTCATACTCGTAGAATTAACTCGATAAAACATATTTAATCATATCAACGCCTCAACACTTTCCGTATATTATAATCCTTTCCTCGTTAAGCCCAACTTGAGCAAACTCCACATCCAGGCCCCAGGTACTCTTTTCTTACTCCCCTCCATCAAGCCTCGAGCTGTTTTGTTAGATGAACCCCCTTGTCCATCTTGGTCCCAATGTCCTAGTAAATGCTCAAAAAGGGTCTTGTTCCCGACCGCACCACCAAAGACATCCAAGAGAGAGCCTTTGCTCTCCTTGCTCGCATCCATAAACCCACCGATAACATCACCCAGCAGGGTAATCACAGGGCAAGTGAACCTGATGTGCTTGTAGTTCAGGACACCTTCTATATATGGAATATGCTTGCCATTCGCAATGGTGGTGTTTCCAGTGGCGTTGAATTCGAAGTAGCCATTCCCGAGAGGTCCTTTTTGGGTATCCAAAATCTCAGAGAGATTGGGGACCAACTCATCGAAGTAGAAGTTGCCTTGGAATGGAACGGAATTGTTCCCCGGCCAAAGCTGCAGGTCCCAGAGGTGGATGAGGCCAAGGTTGATGTCACCAGACATGACATTGAATGTCAAGTTTCCGAGTCCAAGTCTGAGAACACCAGAGTTTGGAATGTTGAGGTTTCCTTTCATGTTGAACTTTGATGTTCGATTGGCATTTAGGTCGAAGTCCAAATCCTTGAGCGCAAATCCGTTAAGATAAGTTAGAGAAGGGATCTCAATCGTCTTTTTCAGACTGCGATGGTAGTGCAATGCACCAAGCGCAATCTCCGGTTTGCCCTCCAGGGATAGCTCAGCCTTGGGTTTGTCGAAGAATTGGTTGAACCACTTGGTCAATTCCGTTTGGTTGGTGACTTCGAGAGTTTGGTTTGTGATGACAACTGAAGTCTTGTGATTTAGGTGCTTCTCCGGGAGATGAAGCTTGAAGAATGACGACATAGGCTTTGTCTCTTTGCTATAGAGATACAGGTCGACGGGCTTGAGAACTGCAGGAATAGGTGTGTCCAATGAAGTGGTGAGACTCATGTTCACCTCGCTTGGAGAAAGCACCTGCAGAGCGCCTCCAGTTATCTCGAGGTTCTGGCCGTTGAGGATATTTTGCACAATTGCTGGAATGATGACAGTGAACCTAACGGCGCGTGGTTAGTCAGAGCAGAGCTCACATTTGTGAATGGAGACTTACAGCAATGGTAAAAGAATGGCGAGGAGAATGATCAAAGCCAGCAAGTACCACCATTTGAAGCGGCCGAAATGGCCCTTGGCCTTTTGCCATTTGGTCGGGCCAGGTGCGGGTTTCTCGTCGCGAACATGGTCATCAGATGAGGCATTGTCGCTTTGCGCATCTTGAGCCGGGGCATCTTGGTCGCCGGTGGGCTTTCTTGTCTCCTCTGGCGCCGGCTCAGCACCTGAGGCCGTGGGTTCTCTCTCAGTCGCCATTGCAAAGGATTGAGACTGTCAATACTGAACAATTCTGCGACTGTCACGCCTGGGGAGAATTCACGACTCCACAAAGAAGTCAGGTCAAGGACAAGGCAGAAAGTTCCAGGCCAAGAACCCCTCTGTAATTATCTGGTTCCCAAGCGCGAGAAGGGCCTCAGAAGGTTATACTAGGGTCAGTGAACTAACGATTTCACGAACAGGGCTATCCCAGCTGCTCACGGACCTTGAAATTCGGATCAGCACGCGGGGTTGCGCCGCTAATGGGCCAGGCTAGCAGGGATGCCAATACGAGCTACCTGTAATTTGAGAAGTGATGAGCGAAATTCAGGCCATATGATCACTTCCCCTCATTTTCCCTTTCCAGCACCTCAAGCACCTAAAGTGTATGCATAACCGGTTTGGCAGAACCTCAATGAGCTTAGTTTGCGATGGGAAGATCGTGGGGTAACGGCTGCTACCGAATGCCGAACAATTGTTTGCATGTGTCAAGGAAAGGCAATCGCCTCACGGTCAGTCACTTTGGACTGTTAATTCTGGGCTGAAAGAAACGGTTTCAGACAGGGTTGAGGGTAAGCGATGGGGTTTGACAGGCTACCCGGCTCAGAGACGTCCATCCATGCTATCCTGTTGCCCCGTTTATCTTCACAAAGTATGTTAAGAAATTTGGCCGAGAGGTACCTTGACACGCAGATAAGAGGCGGTCTCAGGGTAGTCGTTGATTCGAATGACTGTCAATGGGCTACGTAGTAATGGAGTAAACGCGCTGTCAAGGTGCCTCCGTCAACAACGCAACGCAACGCAGGGGAGTTGAACGGGGATCATGAATCGATGTAACAGCGGCAAACAATATGCCGTGTGATATTTCAATGTGTTACGCCAACCCTGCGCGCATCTTACTTGGCTCAAATATAGTGAGTGACAAGCCAAACATACAACCAAGAGTTTAAGATACCGGCAAAAGCAGCGTAATTATAGTGCCACGAAGGCACATTCATTGGGTATCGTCGTATACGTAAACTGTCCAAACTCATCAAATACATGATTAACACCATTACAACATTCCCCTATCCATCGTCATGTTCATATCTCCATTCGTTACGACCGACCCATTAATTCCTTAAGAACCGCGTGTACCAAATCTGCCACTGTCGCAACAAGCTAGAAATGAATTAGTAACAGACCATCTAATAATCGTGAGGTAGTACTTACTGGTGTCGCGTCTCCGATGAGCTCCGAGACTTGGTTCACGAAGTTCTTGCTGAGGAGGTTCTCAGCGTTGCCTACCAGAGATAGAAGACCCGAGATGGACTTGGGCGTAAGGAATGGCATGACTTGATCCACGATACCCTTTATGTCAATCTTCTTGAGAGCGTTGAGCAGCGGTTTGACAGAATCGACGAGACCAGTGAGATCAAGGCCGTCCAGTTCCTTCAGCAGAGGCTCAATGATCTCAAAGAGCTCCTCAAGATCAACCTTGTCCAGAACCGCAACCAACGGCAGTGCGCCGGATATGAGCGTCTGCGTCTGGTTCACGAACTTGGGAGTAAGAAGGTCTTCAGCGTTGTCAACGAGGCCGAGTATTCCCTTGATAGACTTGGGCGTCAACAAGGGCTTGAGTGCATTGATCAGGCCTTCGAGATCGAGCTCATCAAGAGTATCCAGCAATGGCATCAACTTTCCGATCAATTTGACAAGATCGATCTTCGAGAGAGCATTGAGAAGTGGCTTGACCTTCTTGATAAGGTCTCCAAGGTCAATCTCGCCCAGTGCTTCAAGCAGAGGTTGTAATTGTTTGATGAGCTTCTTGAGATCGATATCTCCAAGCGCCGACACCAAAGGAACAGCATCATCAATGAGTGTCTGGGTCTGGTTGACAAACTTGGGTGTGAGAAGATTCTCAGCGTTGCCAAGAAGTCCCATGATTCCTTTGATGCCCTTTGGTGAGAGGAGCGGTTCGAGCGCATCGAAAAGACCCTTGATATCCAAGTCACTGATCTCATCCAAGAGAGGGGAGAGCTTCTTGACGAGCTTCACAAGATCAATCTTTCCAATCTCCTTCAGCAGAGGTGATACTTGATCGAGTAGCTCAGGAAGATCAACGTCACTCAGTGATGAGATCAATGGGACAGCTCCAGAGATGAGAGTTTGAGTTTCGTTGACGAATTTGTTGGTCAATAGCTCTTCGGCGTTATCCAGTAGTCTGACAATGCCCTTGACTGAGTCTTTGGTCAACAGGGGTGCGACGGCGCTGAGAATGCCCTCGAGATCGAGTTTGCCGAGCATCTTCAAGAGTGGGCCGACTTGATCAAGCAAATCCTCGAGGTTGAGCTTAGACACGCTTGTGATCAACGGTCCAGCCTTGGAGATAAGAGACTTGGTCTGAGACACGAAATCCTTTGTCAGAAGGTTCTCAGCGTTGTCAAGCAGGCCAATAATGCCCTTGATAGAGTCCTTCGTGAGCAGCGGTTGTACCGCACTCAAGATGTCCTCCAACTTCAACTTGCTGACCTGCTTGAGGAGGGGTCCAACTTGGTTAAGCAAGCCCTTCAAGTCGGCCTTGTCTAGACTATCGAGAAGAGGCGATGCCTTCGAGATAAGAGACTTGGTCTGAGACACGAAATCCTTTGTCAGAAGGTTCTCAGCGTTATCAAGCAGGCCAATGATACCCTTGATGGAATCCTTCGTAAGCAGCGGTTGCACCGCACTCAAGATGTCTTCCAGCTTCAACTTGCTAACTTGTTTCAGGAGAGGTCCAACTTGATCGAGTAAGCCCTTCAGGTCGGCCTTGTCCAAACTATCAAGAAGGGGTGAAGCCTTGGAGATCAAAGACTTGGTTTGTGACACAAAGTCCTTGGTGAGCAGATTCTCGGCATTATCAAGAAGACCCATGATACCCTTGATAGAGTCCTTGGTAAGCAAAGGCCGGACCGCGCTCAAGATGTCTTGAAGGTTGAGTTTGCCCACTTCCTTAAGCAAAGGACCGACTTGATCAAGTAAGCCCTTGAGATCTGCCTTTGCCAGACTATCAAGAAGAGGTGAAGCCTTGGAGATCAAGGACTTGGTTTGCGACACGAAGTCCTTGGTGAGTAGATTCTCAGCGTTGCCAAGAAGACCAACCAATCCTTTGATAGAGTCCTTGGTAAGCAGTGGCGCAAGGGCATCAAGAAGACCCTTCAGATCAATCTTGCCCAAGCTGGTCAATAGGGGACTGGCGTTGGAGATCAATTTCTTGGTGTCTGACACAAAGTCCTTGGTCAAAAGGTCTTCAGCGTTACCCAACAATCCAACCAATCCCTTGATGGAGTCCTTGGTCAAGATGGGCGCCAATGAATCAAGAACACCAGCAAGGTCAACCTTCTTCAAGCTATTGATGAGAGGGCCAGCACTGGTAAGTAATGACTTGATGTTCTTGACTGCTTCCTTGTCAAGCAGGTCTTCGGCATTGTTGAGAAGACCAACTAGACCCTGGATAGCGTCCTTCTTGAGAAGAGGACTCAAGGCGTCAAGGATGCCCTTCAGATCCAGGTCGTCAAGCTTATTGATCAGTGGTGCGGCGCTTGACAGCAGCGTTTTGATGCTCTTCACTGTATCCTTTGTGAGGAGATCCTCAGCATTGTTGAGCAAGCCAACAAGACCCTGGATGGCCTCCTTCTTTAGAATGGGGCTGAGCGCATCGAGGAGACCCTTAAGATCAATATCGCCAAGTTTATCGATCAAAGGCGACGCTTTGGAGAGTAGGGTCTTTAGGCTCTTGACTGTGTCCTTCGAAAGAAGATCTTCAGCGTTGTTCAATAACTGAACTATACCCTGGATAGCCTCCTTCTTCAGGATAGGGCTTAAGGCATCCAAAACGCCCTTGATATCGATGTCGCCAAGTTTATCGATTAAAGGCGATGCCTTGGAGAGTAAAGTCTTGAGACTCTTGACTGTATCCTTTGATAGAAGATCTTCAGCATTATTCAATAGTCCAACGAGACCTTGAATAGCTTCCTTCTTCAGGATAGGGCTCAGCGCATCCAAGACACCCTTCAAGTCCACGTCAGACAGCTTCTCAATCAGGGGCGAAGCTTCAGACAGAAGGGTCTTGATGCTCTTGACAGTATCCTTGGTTAACAAGTCTTCTGCATTGTTTAGCAATCCGACCAGTCCCTGGATAGCCTCCTTCTTGAGGATGGGGCTCAAGGCCTCAAGAACGCCCTTGAGGTCGACATCGTTCAGCTCCTTAATGAGTGGCGATGCTGCACCGATAAGATCTTGGGTCTGGTCCACGAACTTGGGAGTCAGAAGGTCTTCAGCGTTCTTCAACAAGCTCACTATGCCCTTGATGGAATCATCCTTGAGAAGTGGTTCAAGTGATTGTAGGACATCTTGGAGGTTGAGCTTGGTGAGCTGCTTCAGCAGGGGAGCAAGCTCATCAAGAAGAGGTGCGACATCCCCAATGAGGCCCTTGGTTTGTTTGACAAAGTCGGGTGTCAAGAGTGATCCGCCATTGCTGAGCAGCGAACCGATATTCTTGATGTTGTCGTCAGTAAGAAGTTTGAGAACCTTGCCGACGAGTCCAGCGATGTCGACATCCTTGATCTGGTCGATGAGGCCTTCGAGGTCGAGTTTGCCAGTCAAGGCAAGGAGATTTCTGATCTGAGTTGAGGCGGGAGGCTTCAAGGTTGCCGCGAGATATACCATAGCATCATGGAAAGCCTGAAGAAATTCGGGCGTGAGCAGGCCTCCAAGAGCTTTGACGAGACCCCCAAGGTCGCCGAGGGCATCTGTCAATCCCTTGAGGCCATCTCCAAGGTCTTGAAGGCCGTCCAATCCAGGGATTTGGATCAGACGATTGGGGTTGCCACCGCTTGAGTCTGAGTCTGAGTCGCCATCAGACTCGGATTTTGAGCCAGAGCCACCAGACTTTGAGCCAGAACCGCCGGATTTTGAACCAGAGCCAGAGCCAGAAGTGGTATTTTGGCGTCTAATCAGAACCGGTCCTGCAGGAAAAGTATTGCTCTTGAGGAGCGTATTCAATTCCTTCAAGGCATCCGTGAGTTCCGACCGCGGCACGAGCGCGAGGTTGTGCTTCTCCAAGAGCTCGACCAATTGGCCCGACAGCTCCGGAGTAGAGACAGTCTTGGGGCCTTCAGGGGCAGCGAGACTGAGGGGCGCAAGAGCCGAAAGAAGCACCTTTGAGAACCTCATGGTTGCAGTTGAGATAACCTCAAAGATAGATTAAAAGATGAGATAAGACCTGTCTCACAACCACAGACAGCTTAAGAAGAAAGCCTGTGGACGAAGAGATTGGCCTGCCAAGGGTGTTTGTTTAAACGAGGCTCTTTATCTCAACCAGTCATCACACATGGATTTGCTTTTCGGGAGCGTTGCAGCATTCTCCACAGCTGTACCCCAGAAATCATGGATGTGCCGCGGTAGGGAGATTGGAGTGGGAGGGGTAGCTTGGCAAATCCTTGCTGCTTTGTGGTTAGAGCTGTTGAGCACCCCTGCATCTCGCAAACTATCGCGCTTTGGGCGCGAGGACTTGCATCATTGATAGCCCTTTTGCAAGGTCGCGTGGACAAGGTACCCGGTCTAGTTCCTGGCTGAAGAACTGGGTAGACTTTCTGGGATGTGACGGTTTTTACTGTTTCGTTGGTGATGAGCGCCACAGGTCAAAGCGCAGTGCGACTGTGAAGACGCTAGACATGGCCATCATTGACTGGAGCCTGAAAATATCCCACTAACTTGAAGGTTTACAGGGACGAGGATCTAGGGTACACTGTACAGACGACAGCTCCGGTGGCGGGCCGTAACGTTTCAAGTGAGGCATCGCACTGACAGTTGAGATGAGATGTTTCTTGGCGGTTTTATTAACTACGAAACGAAAATAGATTGGAACTTGAGTGAATACGAGCAAAGACTAGACTACAAACTAATCATTGAGCTGCCTTGAAGTCAACACCGCCAGCGCGATTAACAACTCCAGCGCGGTGGTAGTAAGTGCTAGATCTAACATACGGATCCAACTTCCAGTAATTCAGCTGTAGCAATTGAACCAATTCATCTCTCTTCGCGTGCAGTTCCTTTCCAACATCCAAACCAGGGTTGCTACCAATCCAGTCCTCAGTCAAATAATTGAATCGCTCAATCAACTCCTGTCGCTCATTCTGTATCTTTGTCTTCTTTTCCGATGACATCTTGTCGTTCTCGGTCGGAACAGGTTCGATGTATTTGTACTCCCAGGGGTCTTCGCCGCCATACGACTTTTGCAAGTTGGCCTTGGGGATGAACTTGAGGAGTCCTTTCGTGCCGCTGGTGAAGTGAATCTTGGCTGCGACGACGGGGTCGAGCCAGTGCTTGATGACGGTCCAAACACCTGTCGATAGTTAGTATCGTAGAACTCGCATGCATGTTAGAAAGGAAAGGACTTACCCCAGAACACGAACGGCGCGTTGTGGACGAGTACAACATTTAGAGTCTCTGGATATCTCTTCTCCAGAATATCGACCAAGAACTTAACAACATGAAAGTCCATATTCCGAAGTCCAAAGCCAGTGAGGTCAAAGATGAGGCAGACCTTATCATCGGGTTCTCGGGCCATTATTCTCAGTGTCTCGATGTTATGCAAGACATACTCCTCCATGGCCTCGGCAGTTTGCTTATGCGGATCATGGAGCCGAACCTTGATAACGTAGACAGGCTTGTTATCATTGTCAGTTCCCCTGACATAGCTCTTTCCAGAGCGATACTGCGCCATGAAAGCCTGTTCATCAGCGGTGAGAGACTTCTGCAGAGCGACAGCCTCGCCGCCTCCGACGATGCATTTCTGAATCTGTCGCTCATCGCGCCAGTTGAGGGCTGAGACAAACATTTCGACGGCTTTCTGGACGTCCCAATCACGGGCTCTGAGGAAGCGGAGGACCTCAGAATCGGGATGATCTGCCATCATAGACTCCCACAAATTCTTTGAGAAGTGGTCTGGAGACTTGTTGTTCAGGTGATGCTGAAATTCATCCGTGCTATCAGGTACGTCTGGGGAAATGCTCTCATTTCCGCATAGTCGGAGAATATGAACCCATGCCTCTTGGAGGCTTTTTTCTTGCTCAACGGTGAGATTGCCGCGAGTTCCTGGCTCTGGAGAGGAAGACATTGTGATATCGAGTGTACTGACTGATTCGAATGACTGGTTTAGAGAGCAAGTAAAGAACTCGATCATAAAGATCTTGGCGATGCGATGGTCATCAAATCGTCATCAGAAGAAGACCCCTGGTTATCTGTCTTTCCATGAAGCTATCATATCTGAAACAAAGCACAGATTCACTGACATCAGCACTTCCAAGATAACGTTCCTCGGCTTCAAGTGGACCTAAATTAGATGCACGATGATCGCTTTGGGCATTTCACTACCACGTCGGAAGGTGGTCATGAATTAGGAAACGGACAAAGTGCGCTATGACTATCTGGGCCAGTGGCAGCCATCAACTATCTAGACTATCTCGGCAATGCGATGCTCGCAAGCCATGCTACCATGGCACCTGGGGCTAATGCACCCCGCACCGAGACAGGTCAAAAGACATCACATGCAAGATTTATCTTTCTCTGCTGTATTGCGGGGTAGGCTGGACTGCACCATTTAGGTAATCCGATTGTCAAAAGCAGGTTAATCTCGATCGATGGAGTTTATTGAAGGGGAGGTTCAGCTCGGATGTGCGGAATGGGAGAGTGTGGATTTGGGTTGGTGGCTGCCGCTTGACAGCGAAGCCATCCCCAGATTCCCCACGTTGCACTGACATGCTTTGAACTAAGGCATGAGTCATGGAGCTCGCTTAAAGTTCTGACCAGGCACTACCTCTCTTGTCGACGTCGAACGTTCTTTAGCTAAGCATGCTAGTGAACGTCGGGTGTTGTGTTATCTTATCGCAGAGTTCAAGTGAGTATGAACAGTTGGGACCTGACTGGGAGATGCCTACCCTGTAACCAGTCAATATATCGCAGATTTTTGCTTGGGTAATTAGATTCCGATGAGTCTCATGGCGACTTCTTGTGGAGCATTGATTGCATTTATTTAAATAATTGGCGTGAAAGTATAGAAAGTTGGCTAAGACTGATCTTTGGAATCCCCCTTGTTTTCAAGATAGAAGCTGGGACTTGGAATATTTTCTGCCATTCATGAGCGTTATATTCGAGACAAGACAACCAAACAAAGCCACAAATATTGTAGAATGATTACTCAGTTGAGTGACATTAACATAATATTGATCCATAACATCAAGTCTAATTTAAATTGAAAGCTGTACTCAAGACAATGGTTCCTATTACGCAAGCAGGGTGAGTTAACAACTACATAGCTCAGCTCCATATGTTGCTTATTCCTTTGACCTATAAGTGAATATTAAAGAAAAGTAGGAAGCACATAATGCTATAGAAAACTGACTAGTAGCTATCACAGATAACTCAATATCTGCCAGCAGCCACGTAGCTTACCAAGACTGACGTGTCAAGAGTCAATATCCCTGGCCGTGATTTCGTAATATTCACCTAGAACAAAAGCCATAGCAAATATCTATAAACCATTTTCTATCAGGAAGGTTCCGAGTCTCCAAACGTAAGGGACTTTCCCTGTCATGGTTACCAGGTCGACAGTTCCTCGTCATGTTAAGCTCTACAATAATCATTCACCCAAGCCTCCAACCCCCATGCCTTTATTGACTCGGAAAAAGTCGTGATGCGAGAAATTTTGATAGCAATTCAGCAACAGAAATGGAGAACTCGGGCGCCGCGGGTAAAGATGGTGACGAATTTGTTGTTGATCTCTTCCATTGTCAGGAACCGATTAACTGGGTGAATCCTCAGTTCCCCTTTCTACGGAAACCTGGTCAGGTGATGGCAAATGGACGCGTCGTACCGCTAAAGTCCGCCAATTCATGGATGATCCTTGGTGTCAGTGCCCACATCGGGTTCGGGCTTTGCTGTAATCGCGAAGAAAGATGCCCTGACCGCGCAAGCCCAACAGCGACACGAAAGTCTCATTCGCATTTCAAAGAGATTTGAGGACATCGCGACAGCACGGAAGCTTTTGAGAGCGAATTTCAATCGGTATCGGTATTTAGGGGAGCCGAGCGGGACCATTAGCTTGCCTCCTATTCCACATCAAGCGTGTCATCTGGCACTTTGACCATCTTTTTCGGACACGACAGTCTCCACCCGCTCCATATTGTCGGATGTCGGGTAATGCACTAACAGTCTGTCTCATGATACATCTCAAGATCAATATACGATATATATGATGAGCAGGTGTCCTTTCAAGGTGAAATCCATATCAAACGTGATTCTACAACACTTCTATCATCGTTCTAAATCTTCTCAACTCTAACACTTCCAAATTTGCACGAGATTGCTCGCCCTTCTTCCGAAATGGACCAACTTCCATCAATCTCAAGGGCAATCGCCCAACAAATTGTGCCCACTTTGAACCTTTACCATGAGCTTCATAAAAAGAACGAAACTGCTATCATGTCGACTTTGAGAAAGACATTTCCTTTTGGCCCAAACCCTCGCCATAACTTGGATATTTACTACCCAGCCACCAACCCGACAGGTGCTGGCTGTCCTGTTTTGTTCTACAACTATGGCGGGGGCTTTACTCGGGGTGACAGAGTCTCTCAGGATTACATGACGTACCGAAACCTGGGTCACTTCTTTGCCGAAAAATTCGGATTTGTTACCGTGATTCCTGATTATCGACTCGTTCCTGAGGCTCGTTTTCCCTCTGGCGGTCAAGACGTTGAGATGGCCTTGAAGTGGCTCATCGAGAACAATGATGAGATTGGAGGCCCGGAAACAAGGAGCCTTTTCATGATGGGCAACTCAGCTGGCGGAGTCCATATGTGTACCTTCCTGCTGCACTCGGACTTTGCTCAAACCCGGGATCAGATCACTAGCAAAGGCGAACACTGCCCATTGAGACTCAAGGCAGCTGTGTTTCTCTCCATGCCTGCCTCGGTCCACAACCCTCTCCCGTACAGAGTTCCAGCACTTAAAACCTACTACGGAGACGAAATTGAGCGGGACTGTCCCCTGGGTCTTCTGGAGGCTTCTAACCGCGGCCAAACCATCTCGGATCTTCTCCCAGGTGTCGAATTTCTTCTCATGAATGGGTCACTTGACCCAGAAGACGAGATTTTGGAGAGTAACAGAGAGTTCATTGGGCGCTGGAGATCAGGCAAGGGAAGCTCCAAGGTCAACCTCGAAGTTCATGTGATGGAGGGCCACAACCATATTTCGCCTCCCCCTAGCCTTGGCACCAATATTCCGAAGGAAGAGGCTTGGGGTTTCAAGGTTGCCGAGTTTTGCAATGCGGCGGCAAAGAAATGAGAATGTGTTTTTCAGAAGATGCCACTGGTACGCCTAGGTAGCGGCAGGGGTAGAGATCACTGATGCGAGCTTACGCGACGAAGAATGATATACACTGGAGGCATGGTTCCTGGTTTCTGTTTTGATAAATATGTACCTTAAGAAGAAAATATGTACAATGCGTCATTTCGTTCAGTCTCGTGCATCTTTCATCCCCCCATCCAACAATTCATCTCCGGAAAGACATCCAAGGTAGTGTTGAAGCATGTTCTCCTTACAACGCGTTGATCACAGCAGTGTAAGCAGCCTTGGCCTGGTAGTTGCGGTCGTACAGAAGAGGGTTGTCGCTGGACCTCCAAGAATCCTTGTCAGAGACACCCCAGACAGTAATGCCAACACACTTGGAAATCTGAGCACAGGCGTTGACGACAGTGACGTAGTCGTTAGAGCCGGCCTGAGCAATATCGAGCTCTGTAATGGCAATCTCCTTGGCGTTGGAAGCAGCAAGGGCACGGAGAGCAGCAGGGACACCAGAGGCAGGGTTCCAGCCACCGGGAGCAGCAAGATGGCACTGAGAACCAATACCGTCAATGGGAATACCCTGAGAGATCCACTTGTTGACGTGATCAACCATTCCGCGGGTGACCTTGGCGTAGTTGGCGATATCGAGGTTATAATCGTTGATGTAGAGCTTGGCAGCGGGATCAGCAGCGCGGGCAGCGCGGAAAGCAATTCCGACAAAGTCCTCACCGAGAACTCTGCTGAAAACGCTGTCACGGAGGTTACCGTCCTCAGCGAAGATCTCGTTGACGACGTCCCACTGGAGGATCTTGCCCTTGTAGCGGGTGACCATGGTCTTGACGTGGTTCTCAATGACAGAAGTCAGAGTAGAACGGTCGTTGATTTGCTGAACCCAGTTGGGCAACTGTGAGTGCCAGAGAAGGGTATGACCACGGATCAGCTTGCCATTCTGGGTCGCAAAGTTGACAACCTGGTCAGCGTTTCCGAAGCTGAACTGGTTTCGGTTGGCTGTTGAAAGTTAGGTAATCATTCACCTCATCTAGCGATTGAAGAGAAACTCACGCTCAATGGCATCCCACTTCATACTGTTCTCGGCGGTGACTTGGCCGAACTCCCTCTTAACAATGGTGGTGAGAGGGTTGTTGCTGAGGTGGTAGTGATCGATCTCAGTACCAAAGTACTGCTTTCCTTTGGCCTTGAACTTTCCATCGAGACCAGAAGCGACGCTGTTGCCACCGGTAGGCTGGGTGGAAGTGCTGGTCTGAGTAGGCTGGGGCTCTGATCCTCCAGATCCAGGAACACACTGAGAGTAATAGTCGTTGATCTTCTCACACTTCAGGCCACTAACACAGCTTGTGGCACCAGACCAACCGATGCCGCCACCTGAGAATTGTGAGCATCGTATTCAGTGAGTGTTAATTGTATGCGCATATACGTACATTGTCCATAGAGGGCAGCCTGGGCAAAGGCGGAGACGGGGGCGAGAGCGACGAGGAGGGAAAGAGTATGCATTGTAGCTGATCCCTAGTGAACTGTTGCTTAGAATCTGAAGAACTGTCTAAAGAACAGGAAAGCAATATAGAAGGACTGCAATCCCCCTTTATATACACGTACGTTCGTTTCTACATCACCATAGCACGATCCTCCATGACCGACCCCAGCGTCGTAGAACTACACTATTTACCCAATCCAATGAATCACGGCGCCTTTTGCCGGGAAATTAGTTCAATGTTGACCAGAGCCCGGAGAGCGGAGAGCCAAGCTCCGAATGAATCCCATTGAGGAAATATCGGAGCATCGCCAAGATATACGTTGGCACCTGAAACAGCAAGTTGCACTGAGTCCCCCGCAAATATGGGTCGTTAATTCACTGTACAGCGGATAATATTATTTTCCAGATCGAGGCCTACTACCAATTGGGGAGAGTTTCTCGATTTGTTCCGATATTGCGGCCCGTGATGGGCTTCGACGCCAAGATGTTTAGAGTAGCATCGGATTGTCATAAGAAGTTTGAGGGTATAATACTGAATTTAGCCGATTAGCGAGCGAATTGTTTGGGTTATGATGAGACCTCTAATTATTTTACCATATGGGCTTCATAATGTGATCTGACTCTGGATAGTGAAACATCGATATCATTCCGGATCTTCTAGACAACCTTGATCCACACCCACTATAGAATACGAAGTAGGATTTCAAAACCCAGCACAAGTACAATGTATGTTGTATTTTATCGCAGTCGTCGAGTATTGGTACTCTTCCTCTCATCAATCTAGTAACACGGAGCCTTTCTGTGTAGTCCCTTACAGCCGACCAAATTAAACTCAATCACGGGAATAATCAACTCACAAAACAACAAACGAACTGTAGTATCTACTGTTGAGACTGTTGAGCGATGGAGTTACGTCGCATTGTGCTCCGGCAAAGGATTCGGATGATGCCATTGAAAGACCGAAGTGGTAGCATTGGAGCATCTTTTCCGGCTAATCACCAACAACCTTGTAAATCTGACATCCACGTGGCCGAATGCTTGTTCAATATAGAGGCGCTCCTATAGATTCAGATCATCGGTTGATATTTACATGCGCGCAACTTAGAATACACTTAAGGTTACGCGGGCGACTCGCTGATACTGATGCAGTTCTTCCTGAAAGTCCGACTTTTTGAGGAGAAGGCTCAGGAATTAGGATGCAGATAAAGGAGTGAGCTCAGGGCCAGTAAAGGGTGAGGAGATCCGAGTCTGATCCCATTTTCACTACTGTCTCTGCTTCTGTGCGATCTTCTTTAACTTCTGAGGGAGGCTTACATGCTCTTAGTCGATTATGGTTCACTAAGACCTTCCAAGACTGAATCATGTAAGACGACTGGTCAAGAATCCCAGGGTGCTTACAAGCATGAAACGGTGACATTTAATCCAGTACGACCTTGGTATAAAGTTTGTTAAAGTGATGCTACTATAGGACAGCTTGACTGAGTTGATATTAACTAGCTAGGAAACTTCGACTATTACTTATACATGAAGTGTGCCATCAGATGTATTCCAAGCCCGTTGTGATATCTCCCCACTTCGCCCCAGCCATATCTGAAAAGTAGTTCGTCTTCGGACTCCACAAACCCGTACCCCCCTTAGGAAAGACAGAATTAGCATTCTTGAGATATGTTGAAGAAAGCTGCATCATTGACTTCACTGGCATATCCTGAGGCGAAGCCAAACGCGGGACCACGGCAGCAGCTTTGCGCTCCGACATCTTATGCAGAATCCGCACACAGAGTCTAGCGCTGACATCCGCGCCGAGCGTCCACGATGCATTCTCGTATCCCGTCATGAATAGTAGGTTCGGTACATCTTGGAGCATAGCAGCCTTCCAAGCGAACTTGTCAGCCATGTTGAAGGTGTCACCATCAACACTGAACTTGATACCGCCGCCAAACCGTATCTTGAGACCTGTTGCTGTGACGATAAGATCAGGTTTCAGTGATTCTCCAGACTCAAGCTCGATGCTCTTATCGGTGATGGCCTTGATCTTGTCGGTCACAACATCTGCTTTGCCCGAGCGAATAGCAGCAAAGAAGTCGCCATTCATGCAGGCGCAGAACCGTTGTTCCCATGGGTTATATCGAGGCTTGAAGTGAGGATCCCAGCTAACATCAGGAGGCAGTTGCTTGATGGTGACATGCTTGATGATCTTCTTGGCCAGACCAGGACATGATCTGCAGAAGACATTGGTAAGATAACTTCTGAACAACCAGATAAGTCTGTTGAAAAAGAGAGCGATGCTAGCGGGAAAGATGGTGAAGAGGAGTTTTGTGAAGAAGCTGCTGGATGGAAGAGGGAAGATGTATCCTGGGCTTCTCTGCAGCATGGTGACACGTTTGGCTTTATCGGCCATGGACGGCAGGATTGTGACGGCTGTGGCACCACTTCCGATGATGACTACGTTCTTGTTGGTGTAGTCATAGTCCTCGGGCCAGAACTGAGGATGTATGACTTTGCCCTGAAAGTTTTCAATTCCTGGAATGACAGTCTGTAGAGGGGTCTTGTAGTCGTAGTAGCCGGTACCAAGGAGTAAGAACCGAGTTTGGAAGGTGACAGGCTTCTCGTCTCCAGGTCTTGTCACCTGAAGCTTCCATCTCTTATCCTTAGAAGACCAGTTTGCTTCCGAAACAGAGTGTTTGTAACATATATGGTGGTCAATGCCGGTTGATCTAGCTGACTCGATCATGTAGTCCTTGATCTTGTCGCCTGCAGCCAGCGACTCCTTATGCTTCCATGGACTCCAAGGGAAGCCGAAAGTGAAGATATCAGAGTCGGATCGAATGCCAGGATACTTGAATAGGTCCCATGTTCCGCCGATAGCATCACGGCCCTCGAGGATGGCGTAGGTCAAATTGGCAGGGCCCTCTGTTTGGAGACGGTAGGCAGCGTTGATGCCCGATATACCAGCGCCGATGATGATAACATCGAAAGAGTTGGCTTCGTCTGAGTGTTGCTCCATGGTGATGAATGGTGAATGACTAGTATGCGTGGTTGGTTGTTGATGGTTTCGCAATTGATGCTGAAGGGCAGTTTTGTACAAAGACCATGAGGAAGTATGTTAAACTTGAAACTCCGTTGGAACGATAAATCGTCCGACCACAGAACAAAGATAGTGTTGAAACCTCGGTACTGTGCGGTGGCTCGTACCACTGAATCTCGAATGGGTAGCTAAGTTCTGGTATAGCTTCCGAGAACAAGAGCTCAACGAAGCGAGAAATGAGGCATGTCCGCTCCCGCGGGGCCCGAGTCCGATAAAGTACAAATCTTCATGATGATAAAAAGAGCTAGAGCTAGCAGCGTGACAGCGTCATGGCCGGATCGCAAGCTAAACTATATACAGAAATCCATTCGGGCGGAGCAATGTTAAGAGATTGTGGGGTAAGAGCCTCGGCACATTCCATTGATCGTCGTCAATGCTAGCAGGGATGGAAGGTCCATCATCTGTCATTCATTGTTGAAGTCCCGAAGAATCACGCGACTGACTTGCCAAAGTTGCATAGTAACTAACGTGGGTGATCACTTTGACCGCGGGGGTCCGAGGAGGGGTCGCAGATCACTGAAGCGATGACGGCATTTGGGCTTGATAACATGTGAAATTTGTTTAGCTATGATGATCTTCTGTAGAACTTTCGATACCCTTCTGCCTCCCATCATTCCCCTACCGAGCTCAAGCATAGCTTCTCAGATTCAACCCCGCACTCTCGTTCAAGAAACCTCTCGCATGCTCTGCTGCCTTCTCTGCCTCGGCAGAAAAGCCAATTCTATCCCCTAATAGTAGAATGTCATGAGGACAGCCTGCCGAGATGTGCAAGTGAACCGGCCAACCATGTTTTTCGTAGCGTTGACAGAAATTCTTGATATCGTCGCAAAGAACTTCGCCTCCTCCCGCATTGACGTATACTGGCAAAGGCTTCTCCAGCCGGAACGGGTTTCGAAGAGGTGAAAGGTATGGACCGGCTGGGTCGGTTGCGCCCGAATTAGAGATTGTCGTTGCACCCCAGCGTGCGAAGTGCATGTTCAGATAGTCCGTCTTGTAGTTCGGTGACTGCGTGACATCTTGTTCCAGGGCACCAGCCACGTCAACCCAGGGCGACCAAAGAGCCATTGCCCTTGGAAATGGGATCTCGTCTTGCTGGCCGTATTCGTGGATATATCGTACCAAAGCGAGCGCGAGGTTGGCACCGGCCGAGTCGCCCGACAGAACAATTTGGCTGGCCGGAATGCCTCCTGTCTTGATTAGATGAAGATAGGCCGTGAGAGCATCCTGTAGAGGAGCTGGAAAGTTCCCGTTCTTGCTGCTGGACAGACGATAGTTTGGTGTGCAAACGTGAGTGCAACCCATGTGCTTGACAAGAGTCCTCGCCAGATATCCAGTATCTTCATCACGGCCATTTCCAATCACGAAGGCACCTCCATGGAAGTGCAGTGCCACGGTCATTCCAGGATGAACAATTCCAGCTGGTGGTGGTCGTGATGGCGTCCAGGTCATGCCCAGCTTCCCAGGCTGAATTGAGTAATCCAGCAAGATTCCTCTGTATAGCTTTGGTGATCGCGGGGCGACGACCTCGAATCGATTCTTCTCTCGGCCCTGGTCAAATCTCATTTTGTCGCCAGATTTGGTGAGAGACCAGTAGAGAAGTAAAAGCCTGACAACGCGGACCCGGACAGCTTGGTTCAGCGTCCATTGTCTTGAGGGTCGAAACGGTGGGATGAGGCAGAGGGAGACATCGAATAAAAAGTGAGAGAGTAACCATGGAGTTAAAATGAAGGCATAAATGTACAAGTATGTTGTTTTGAGTGGATTCATTGTGGACATAATGAAAGGTTGAGAGTGAGCTGCTGTGAGAGTTGTCAAAAGTCTTGTGTGGTGTTGGCGGGGAGAGACGGCTGGTATACATGGGCCGCATGGTTGAGCGAACGGGCCTCTCTTAAGTATTTCACCAAGCTCTGCAAGGAGATCTATACCAAACATTCCGGCTGCCCAGCTTCGAAATTTAATTTAACTACCATGCAACACCTCATTTGAGTCGAATTGGTCAGTATTAACTTTCTACGTATTGAGGAGGAGGCGCGCAATTGAGATTGATAACGTAACAAAATGAATGTCAATAATTTCAGTTGAACAGAAATGCTCATGGCGGTCAATTTCAAATTACCTATCGATTGTCTAGAATTGAACGCCATCTCATCCCTTGCTCACCTACCGCCCAGCTGTCTTTCCAATCATATCGCGAATAATCTCCTGCAACCAAGTTGGCCAACCTCTAATACCAGAGATAACACCAACAGAGCTTGGTACGATGAGTTGACCTCCGCGTTTACTCTTGACCTGAGCAACAACTTCCTTGGCAATATCATCGGCTGTCAACAGTCGAACACCACCTCTCTCCAAACGATCCACAAAGCCCTCAACAAGAGGTGTCCTGACAAAGTTAGGGTGCACAACTGTTGTCAACACGTTGGGAGCCTTGTAGAAATGCTTGAGCTCGCTTGCAAGCGACTCGTGGAAGGATAGTGCGCCGGCTTTTGAGGCAGCGTAGTCGGCTCCTGTAGCAAGGGCGACAAAAGATGCGATGCTTGCGACAGTGATGACATGGCCCTTGTTCAGCTGGATCATGCGAGGGAGGAATTGCTGAGTGGTGAACCACAGCGCCATGAGGTTGACGCCCATGATTTTGCGAAGGAAAGACTCTGACATCTTGAGAATGGGCATTGGGGAAGTGATGCCCGCGTTGTTGATAAGAATTGATGGATGTCCAAGTTCCCGACGGACGGCATCAGCAGCTTCGGCGACTGACTCAACAGTGGTGACATCGCATCGATAGAAATGAATGCGCTGGTTTCCTTGAAGTTCCTTTGGCAAATCTTGAACATCAAAGACAGCGACATGGATACCCATAGCAGCCAACTTGTGGACAATGCTCAGTCCTATCCCGCTCGAGCCACCAGTGACAACGGCTATTTCATTCTTCCATTCCCAGCCCTGCGCAGTCCTTATACGCCATGAATTATGGGCCATAGTATTGAGGAACTGGTTGATGCTCTTCAGAATGCCCAAGCTGAGCCAGACGAGGAGAATCTTTTTCACTGTTGCGAGCTCCAGGGTATGCGCGGCATGGTCTGGAAGCCGGTCGGCAATCGAGGCCAAGGCATTGTTCACGGCATCGGGGGCGTACGTTGCTACGAGGAGCATTGGACCGGGTAGAAGTGGTGAAAGGATAAAGCTTCCAAACTTGGAGACATATCCAATGACGGGAGAGTACAGTAGTGAAGACATGGCTAAGTGCTAAGAAGAGCAGTGAGTGATGAATTGATTGACTGACAATATTCGCTTGTTGATCGGTAGCACATGTTTATACACATCCAAAGGCATCTTATACAACTAATTAAGCTCTTGAACAAGATTTTCAGACCCATCGCCAGCTGTCACGAGTTGGCCCCGTTGAAGCCGATCACGATACAGTTGAAGCCGAGGTCTTGTCAACCGGAAGCTGAACAACCTTGTTATCGCAAGCTTAGCCAAAACAAGCCACGACGACGATCACTCTTCTTCTCTCCACTAACACGGTACTCGACCCTGTCGCTACCCCAGTCATTGCAGCGCTATTCCATGACCTTAACCCTGCTCACAGGCCTCAACCCCAGCTGGCCCCTCAGTCAACCGAGACCCTAATACGTCCGTGCGACTGCATGTCCGCCCTGATTTCCACCGGCTATCTTAGACTCGCCCACCTTAGCTCTCAATCTGTGGGCTTCGTAATCTGCAATCAACCTTCCCCGGATCTCAAATCATCTGCTCACAAGTCGTCCACGTTGCGAAGATGGTATTCCCAGGTCGTTTTAGCTCAGGCTGCTTGCGGTGTCGCCAGCGGAAAGTGAAGGTGAGTAATGGGCTGCTTGTAACTCGTTGATATGTTTCCGCGATTGATGGCTAATTAATTTGCGCAGTGCGATGAGGGGAAACCGACGTGTCGACGATGCTACAACTACGGCAAGCCGTGTCTTGGATACACCGACGAGTTTCACTTTCGACACTCTGCGCCAAAAGGGAGGTCGCAGAGCGTCTCATCAGCCGCGTCAAAATCGTCCAATCCAGAAAGTACGGATACTGCCAATACAACGAGTCCAGCGCCGCCGCAGGATGACAAACAGGACCACCAGCAGCAGCAGCAGCAGCAGCAACAACAACAACAACAACAACAACAACAGCAGCAGCAGCAGCAGCAGCAGCCACCGTCCGAAAAGACGGCCCCAAAGCCGAGACCGCGACTCTTTGAAGCATCCCAGCGGCGAAGGTCGCTAGCCATCGTTCGACCCCCAACACAATCATACGATAATATGTCCCTATGCTACTTTGTCCGTCGCTTCGTGTCACCCGATGATGAAGACGGGTTTCCAGGGCACTTCAGCTTTCTGCCGAGTCTGTTCGATCACTACAAGGGTGGATTGGTCGAGACTGCGACGCTCAGTGTGGCCCAACTGGCTGCGTACAACCACTTGGGGGGCGAGGAACTTCGGACGCGGTCGATGAGGAATTATGGACGTGTAATCAAGGGTCTGCAGGAGACTATAAACTCGGATGATCAGGTAATGGATGATAAAGTCATCGCGACAATTTTGCTGCTCTGCACCTACAAGGTAAGTCTCCTGGCGATTACAGCCGTTGCATTTCTAACTCGATGCAGGACTTCAGCGGCGAAGGTTTAGGTGATCCGAGCGAACATGCCTCTGGTCTTTTCTATCTGTTGGAAAAACGAGGCCCCAGCCAGATTGGGACGAGGAGAGGATCGGAACTCTTCTTGCTTGCACTACTGCGACTGGTAAGGCCATCTAACCCCTTGGTTGAACGCCATTTTCCTGACTGCTACTTGACAGCAAATCTACTCATTCCTGCACGGCGATGATAAATACACCGACCCCGGTGCAATCGCCACTGTTATCGGCATCTTCGACCCCCTTCTTCGAGCCTTAGCGATGATGTCAAAAACCCTATCACTGCGCCATCGTCTATGCCGACTCCTACCATCCGAGACAACCCCATCTCAAGCTGGCAGTCCCTCGGCAGCGTCGCAGAGCAGTTCATGGTCAGAAGATGAGAGGGTCCTGATACAAGAATGCTTCGAGATGCTTGATACCTTCAGCGTCTGGGACCAAGAGGCCGCTACCTATTGGCAGAATACTTTTGAAGGGCGCGGTGTCCCAACGACGCTTGGCGAGATGAACTCTGGAAGGACGCACTACGACGCTGAGACAGCTTGCATCATCATTCTGGTTCGATCAGCGCGTCTTATTCTGCTGCAGTCGATGCTTCTGTACCAGAGCATGTTGCAACCTGCTGAAGAGGAGGACGAGTTTAGCTACTATTCCATGTGGGCAAATACTGTCCCATTCCTGGAGACCGACGTACGCAAGAGTGTTGATGACATGCTGGCCGCTGTGCCATATGCCCTGGGCGACATTGATCCAACCGGCATGCCCGGTTCCATGTTGCACGACGGGGCCGCCGCAATTATCATCGTGCACTCGATTAGACTTGTCACGCACTGTGGTTGTACCAGGCCTGAGCAGAGAGAAAGAGCAGTGATCATTTTGACTAGATTATACTCGGCTATTGGAATCAGGTCAGCTATTGGATGGCAACCTGGCGAGCCATTTAATACAGGCATGACACCGGCGCCTCATGTCATGGAACCTGGCTCGGAGGAGTTTTGTGAGGCTTTTTCTGCACCTGATGCGATGAGTTTACTTTCTTCTTGATACCTTTTTACTATTTTTGTATTAATTAGTCCGAGTTTTAATACGTACTGGTAATGTCTTCTCCTTTCTCCTCATCCAACATCTCATCCTGGTTCCAGGTTCCTTGTCTTGCCATTGTCCAAATCTTGATCAACTTCACTCATACTTTCGGGAAGATTTGAACAACTCCATTCTGTCCAGCACAATAGCATCTCTTTCCCAGAGCAACATTAATGCCGGGAAGATGGGCCCACCCAGAATTGTCCACCAGATCGTCTTGAGGCAGATGACCACTCGACTCGGGGCCCTCTGCGCCGAGTAGAGTTGGTAGCCGGACCAGATGGCCATGGAAATGCAAGTACAGTAGACGTCCCACCGCAGAAAGGACACCACAATCTGCCTGGACTGAATTTCTGAGATGGGAGGGTCGAGAAGGGCGAGAGTTGGGGGGCTTGCCAGCGAGGTGAGAGCAAGGATATGGTGTCCGGAAACGCTCGCCGTGACCTTCATCCAAGACGCAACAATGGTTCCAAGAACGGCCAGATGGACTGCCACTGTCAAAGCCGTGATGAACCTGTATGCACGATTCATCGCCTTCCTGCAAGCTCTCGGATCAATGTGTGCCGTATTATTTGCCTTCCCTCGTCGGGACCAGCAGACCAGGCGCGAGACTCGCTGGATTGCGGTTTGATACAGAGGAAAGGGCTGCCAAAGCGCTACCACGATGAACTTTGCTTCTCTTGAGATGTCGAAGATGAGTGGCAAGCAGAGACCCAAGGTCGGTACAACGTAAGATATGATGGTCGACACTGGGAGAAGACTCAGATCACATGGGTCGGCCAGCAAGAATGCCTGCTGTGGAATCGTGGGGGAGAGCAGAAGCTGAAGAGTCAGATAAATCGGGGCAATGATGGTGATGGTGACAGCTTGGAATATGATCCCAAATGTTCCGGTCCTGTAACATGGATTAGGAAATAGCGAAACCAGCCATCTCAAGAAACATACCAACTCAGAATTGTTCCACGGTTGCCAAACCTCAATCCTTCAAGAGCTATCAGATACCAGGCACCACAGAACTGTGCAGCCAGGTATCCAAAAGCAAGCAAAGCCTCTAGGTCGATGCCCTTACTGTCAGGATGTTTCTTCAGCCCTTGGGAGAAGAACTCGAGCAGAAGCATGACCGGTCCGTCGATAGACTCGTAGCCAGTGATGTCCCTCGAAATGAAGTCTGACATGTCCAAAGGACACGAAGAGCCTGCATCAGCTGACTTTGCTTCGGTGATGCAATCTCGAATGGCATCAAAAAAGCCGTGCTGATATGACGTGAACATACTCGCATAGCCTCCTAAGAGAGCACAGCTTAGAATGAGACAAACGATGGTCTTCGAAGCCATTGAAGAAAAGGTGTGAAAGTGATTTACTTGTGAAAATATGAGTTGGAGTTGTTTAATCACCAACCTGTTTCACTCGACAAAGTCAACGCGTTGAAGCATATCAGCCTCGAGCTTGATCTTTTCAAGTTTCATCTTGTCTCATTTCTGTGAGCCGAAACGGCTTCCGGAGCTCATACTTCACAGGTAAATTGTTGAGGAAGGTCTGATTTCGGCCTAGGTTGCGAAATGCTCTTCGCAAGTTGATGATGTTGTTGAAAGGATCAAGTTGGAACACATGTGAGTTTGGATTCATGTGAGTTTGATCGACATAACATAATGGAGCCTGGAAAATTGTAAAAGGCCGAGCCGCTGACATCCCGCGTGTTTCTAATTACGAACCGTCCCCTTGGGATTCAGATATGATGCAGCTGAAAAGGGCCCGAGATATGCATGCGAGGTGCATACTAAATGCAGTTAGAGCCGCCCAAACGTAGAACTACGTCAGTTTGCAGCTCGCATGCTAAACTCAATCAGGATGTCTTTTGCGATATGGCGGCGGATGATCGCCAGCGATGATACCCATTCTAGGGTGGCATATGCGCTAATTGGTGAGCCACATGATGGTTCGAGAGCTAACATCATTTAATTATGGCTTCACGGGGCAACTAGTAATCCATTGGGCATTGTAGGATTAGCCACTGGCCGGAGAATTTCACATGGCCATGTTACCCAACCAAAATACGCATTTTATATACCAGGTCCATATGATCAGCTTTGTAATATTAAGACTTAGTTAGGTATGCTTTAATAAGTCAAATCTCCAAACTTGAACGTCCCACTACACGACATCTGCCGCTGTCTCATCATGGCTGTTATCTCCAAGATCCTGACGTTTCCAAACCTCACACTGGCGGCAGCCGTCGAGTCATTCTTTGCCATCAAGCTTTTTCCCGAATACTATAGCACTCAAAGCCACTTGGCTGCTGTGGCTACGATTCTACTCATCAACTATGCCTTCGGGGTGTTTTTCTGGGCCGTGCTCTACCCAGCCTTGTTCAGTCCGCTGAGGCGAATTCCCGGCCCAAGGGTAAGCCCCAGTATTCTAACAAAGCCCCATACGTCTGTAACCTCAGATCTAACTTGGTGACTCGTCTAGGCATATATCAGTGCCGCTCATCGAGCGCTTATCGTCAAAGACAGGCCATCCGGCGATCTATTCCTTGATCTTGCAAGGGACTATCCTGGCGAGGACATGATCACTCTTAACTTACTTCGAAGTCAGGTCTGTCTCATGAACCCTCAGCTTCTGGCAGATCTTCTCGTTCATAACTGCTATGACTTCGCCAAGCCAAAGAGGATCAGCTCCTTCCTGCGACACATCCTTGGCGATGGTCTCATCATCGTTGAGGGTGACCAGCACAAGTTTCTTCGCAAGAACACAACACCAGCTTTCCACTTTCGACACATTAAGGAGCTTTATCCAATGATGTGGACTAAGTCGCAAGCGCTGACTAAGGCAATTAACAGGGACATGACCGCCTCGAGGACATCAATCGTTGAGATCAACAGCTGGGCTAGCAAAGTCACACTGGATATTATTGGCATTGCTGGCTTGGGTCGCCAATTTGATGCTGTGGAAAAGAAGAAAGATCCTCTCGCAGACATTTTCGAACAATTACTCGACCCCGACCGGGAGAAGCTTATCTTCTCGATGCTTTCTCTCGCCATTGGCCTGCCCATTATTCGTCTGCTTCCTTGGAAGATGAATGAGGTCTTCAACTATCTCACCGGATCATTGAACAGGCTTTGTTATCCTATGCTGAAGGAGAAGAAGGCTGCTATCGTCGAAAAGGGAGATGATCATTTTGATATCTTATCACTCCTCATCAAAACGAACAACTTCTCGGATGAGGCTTTGAAGGATCAGCTTCTGACATTCCTTGCAGCAGGGTAAGTGATGCAATATCTTCTATCAGACATATCTAACACACTGTAGGCACGAAACGACCTCTTCGGCAATGACGTGGGCGTGCTATCTGCTCACCAAACATCCAGAGATCCAGACCAAGCTGAGAGAAGAAGTCAGAGACGCATTGCCGGAGGACCTGGCCAGTAACCCGACAATCGACCTTGCTAGCGTCCTTGAACAGCTCCCTTACCTCAACGGCGTTATGCACGAGACACTTCGACTTTACCCCACCGTACCGTTGACCATGCGCCAAGCCGTCCGCGACACCCGCATCGGCAATCAGTTTATCCCAGAGGGTGCAGATATCATCGTGTCGATCTGGTACATCAACCGTTCTCCAGACATCTGGGGTGCTGATGCAGCAGAGTTCCGTCCCGAACGATGGATCACGGAGGATGGAAAGCCGAACCAGAACGGTGGATCAAATAGCAACTACAACTTCCTTACCTTCTTGCATGGACCAAGAAGTTGCATTGGTCAAGGGTTTGCAAAGGCTGAGTTGCGATGTCTGTTGGCTACTATGGTGCGGTCATTTGAGTGGACATTGGCGATGGATGATGAGCTGGTGATGCCGAGGGGAGTGATCACGATCAAGCCGGAAAATGGCATGTATTTAAAGCTGAAGGCTCTATAATAACGTAGAACAGTCGATGTATAGTAGGGTTATGATAACGTGTACTATGAATTGGGTCTATTTACTGCTCCTTGCCTTGTCTGAAAGAGAATCTCGTAGGAGAGGTGACCCAACGAGTCAATATAAATATCTCATCAGCTTTGTTCTGTAACTTTATTGGTCATATAATTGGTCATGTATACCTGCTATGTTTTGCTTTGACTGTTGAAGCCAATCCCAGGACCAGCTCTATTATCCACTCCTAAGTTAATTCATGCCAGGGTTATCATTGGTTGACTGTTTCGCTGTTAGCCATAACGAATCACGATCTAGCGTGTAGATGTTTAGTAATGGCCATCTTTATCAACACGGGAATCAAGATGTTTCACTGAGACACCAAACGCTACGAGACATCTAAATTTATATAGAATTATCGGTAAAACTTCGCGCGAGCGCCATATCAGAACTTGACAAAACCCTTGCATTGATCATGACTGGAAGATTCTCCTCTTCTGCTGTCCAAGGAAGGAACTTCTCAATACTGACGTTCACATAACGATTTTTGTCCCATGGAGTTCCATGTCTAATTCGAAATACTAGACAGACATCTTCTGTGAGATGGATTGTGGTGGATGGGCTTTGCATGTCGATGTTTACAAACTCAGCATCTGAAGTATTCGTTGCATCATTCCAACTTTCAACCTCGAGCCCAAGCAGATACCCGACCTTGGTTTCTTGAGAGCTTTGACTTCTTTCAATGCGTATTATGAAGGGAGGTAAATCCATATCTGAATGCCTTTGGTGGAAAATGGTATACAATGTTGACTGGGTATCGGTCATATTGTTGATCCGCTCTATGGCCTTAGCATGAGCATCCAGCTCAGCCAACGGCGGTATACAATCTTGGGGATGGTCAGTGCAGATTTTGTAGTAATTGTCGTTGATAGGAAGTGATCGAAATTGAAGGGTTGAAGTTCGATTGAGTGATGAAGGCGTATTGTCGGATGGCAGATCCAATGGGACATATGCTCTGACGAGTACAGTTTCAGGCGGATCTGCTGGTGGTCCTTTATCCCTGCTCTCAGAATCGAACTGCCTTAGTCTGTATTCCGACTCGTCGTCTGCTCTTTCATCTTCGCTCTTCAAAGAAAGGCGTAAAGGCATCAACCGTATCCTGAACCAGCGGCATCGGTTCCCGTTCTCCACTCTCTGATAGCCACCCGATGCCAGACTTTTGATGGGTATCCCGATATATCCATCTTTGTTCCAGCACCGTAGAACCGCAACTAAACACATTATCTTGATCCCCTTTGCGTCTTGTCTTGCAGCCGTGATGACCAGGCCATGGTCTACAGCCTTGACGGGTTTGACGTTTTTAGAGAATCGCAGTGTTCCAACGACATCTACCCGATCAATATCCCCTAGTTGCTTGGGATCGTTTGGTAATGAGCAAAGTCTGACTAAAACGGCTGAGAGGCTGATATCTTGTTTGACCATATCATAGGGTGCGTGACGCCCGGGAATGTCCTTCGGTGCCCTGATATCATGTGAGTCACTGAAGCAAGCTGGCGATGGAGCCAGTAATCCAAGGAACCTAAAACCTCTTGTAGAAGCTCCTTCGCTGGTAGAGTAGCCATGGGTGTCAAGAGGCTCCGTAGACCAGGCGAATAACGAGTCATCATTTGTTGTCTTCATGATCTCCACTTGTAGCCGATAGAAAGCTTTGGGTCCCTCGCCGTAAATGAGAGGCATGTTCACATCGAAGAGACCCAAGAGAGAATAGGCTTGATCTTCGAGCCTTGTGGTTCGCCGCATAGATGCCCATGACATGATACCCGCAACGCTGACGTGAGACCAAGTATGCTTCACCAAGGTAATTGTATCGATCTTGGTGATATCTGAGATAGTGGCGTTCAAACTAGCCTTTGTTCCGATCTCGCGCCAGTCATCAGCAAGAAATATCACTTCATGTGGTGCAAGAAGCTCTTGTAAAGTCCATCCGCGCGTGAACCACCGACTATGGCGAAACTTGGAGTCCGGCAATCTCGGGTTCTCCGCACAAGTGACATCGTCCAGGTACACGTAGCAAGCAGCAGATTTTCGATACCACTGGAACATGGAGTTGATGGCCTCGGAGAGTTCTGCGCTGGATGTCTTATCTATACAGCAAGTGTCTACCCATGCGTACCCGAACCCCTCAGCCTTGGCCTTTGCGCAAAAGTCGGCGATTTTTCGATAGCCCTTTGACTCTTCTGGGAGAGGACTTAGCCCGGTCATCTGTTGGAAGGACACCTCCTCAGTTGTCCACACATGCGAGAGGATCGCATAGGTTGGTATTGACCGGCCATGTTCTCCTATGAAGTACTCTAACTCGAGGGTATCGACGTTGATGAGGCGCATGGTGGACATACGCCTTGTCGTAGTCAGCAGACTTTGAAGTTTGTTGGATCTATAAATTCGGAGCCTTGTCACATCTTTTGCAATTAATCTCAAGGGACGACAGAACAAGCTGTGATTAACGGGTATGATTACTGATTTGAGCATGCTGGAGGGGAGTTCAAGGGTCTCCCTTTTCTTCTTGAAGATGATCTACCCCGCTATCAGGGATCTTCTCTAGCAAATCATATGCTGGTAGATCATGACATAAGCAGCACAATATCGCAGAGATTTCCTGAGCGAACGAATATTCCAAGAGGTTGTGAGGAATAGTAAAGGGCAACTAAAAATTGGACGAAGCATACGTGTATTCTTACATATTCCATAAGTTAGAGAATAGTCTACCTTGCACTGGGTCTAATAAAAGCATTACTCATCAAATGTCGCTATCACCGTCCAACGTAGAAGCATACCCTAGACTATCAGATCAACATTTGCTTCGGCAAAAGTCATAAAGAAATACGGCACTCATGGGTAAATGCTGAGATATTGACCTTTGTAGTAAAAAGAAAACTCATCAAAACCATAAACAAATATGTTCAATTAAGCTTAACGGCGGCATCAGCACCAAAACTTGGGGCTTCAAAGCGGTAAGAACTCTGAATACTCGTAAGCAAATCCTCAATCTTGAACGAACAAGAAGAAAATTGACCTTTTGCTTTAGTCTCCAGAAATGGAACCAGCAAGCAATGTTATTTTCAAGTGCTTACATCTCAGTAATGACGATGCTGTCTTCCGCTGTATACGAAGTATAGGATTCTCAGAGCTTAGACCAATGGCTGCTGACGGGTCTAATCCAGAACCATGCTAGACTGCACCTTCGGAAAAATCGGCCATACCATCCGTCTAATCAAAATTTCCTCTTATAGTATAGTACGAGCATGGCTGAGTAATTCTCACTGTGTCATTCTTGTTAATTTCCCGCAGGGTTGGCCATCAGCACAGATGTTGACTCAACAAATCCTCTTCATCAGGCATGGCTTTTTAGTCAATCCTCATAATGAAGTAGGTAAAAATGGAACTGAGTTTCAATAATGACGCCAGTGAACTCAGTTCATACCTCTATTGGTCTATATTCAAATCAGCCTTACTCATCTTGGCCGGTGTTCGGCACGTTAATATCGTTTTTGGTTTAACTCAGGGCAGACCCGGATAGGATGGAAGCACTATAATTGCAGAGAAGCCGTGATGCCGAGTCTAAGTAAGGTATATAAAGATATAGAGCTGGCAGTTTCAATCAAGACATCACAAACACCAAACAACTCACAACTCCAGCAAACCTCTTCTCCTGTTCTTAACAATTCACAATGAAGTTCTTCAACTCTCTTGTTCTCGCAGCCTCTTGCGTACAGGCCTGGCCCAAACCTCACAAGTCTGGTCGAGCCTTGTACTTTCTTGACAGCAACCCTGAGGGGGCTTCTGTAGTTTCATTCAACGTCGCCAGAAATGGCGCGTTGGGCGAACCTCATAGAACCTCTACCCATGGAAAGGGTTTGATCGGTATGAACGTCAATGGCACAGTCACGATGGGTAAATTGTATTCAAACCAGCACTCGAGATAGAGTCTAACCCTTCTACCAGATCCCCTATTCTCTCAAGGCGCCATCGTTGTCAATGGTCACTATTTGTTCACCGTAAACGCTGGCTCGAACACTTTGGCAGCCTTCCGCATTCCCAAGGAAGATCCGGTGCACCCTGTTCTTCTTGGAAAGCCCGTGGATACTGTTGGAACTGCGCCCAACACGGTTGCCTACTCTAGCAAGAACAAGATCGCCTGCGTTGCCAACACTGGATCCAAGCCTGGTGTGCAGTGCTTCACCTTCTCCGACCGCCATGGTCTCAAGCCTCAGGGCAACCTCAAGCCGCTTCCCGTCTCCGGACAGACCACTCCTATCACGGGACCTCCCAACACCGTCTCCGACATTCTCTTCAACCCGTCTGAGACGGCTCTGTTTGTCACCATCAAGGGCAACGGCAAGGACAATGGCTTCGTTTATGCTTACAAGGTTGAATACGGCCAAGTGAGCGAAGAGGCTGTCAAGTCCCAACCTCAGAACTTGCCTGTGGCTTTTGGCATGAATTTTGTGTCTGACGACTCCGCCGTTATCTCCACACCAGCTTACGGTGCCGCTTTCGTGTCCATCGCCGAAGATCTCACCGTGTCAACCACCACCAAGATCACCGTCGCCAAGCAGAAGGCCACCTGCTGGACCGCCGCTTCTTCTGACAGAAGCTCTGTCTACCTCCTTGATGCCGGTGTTCCCGATATCACTGCTATCAATACCGAGACCAAGACGATTGTTCGTACTCTGAAGGGCTATACTGCAGGCAAGGGCAACTTTGATGCTATCGTTGGAGGTTCCAAGCTATATGTGCTGCAAGCGGCTCCTGCAATTGCTGTGTTTGATCTTGAGAACAACTCTTATGGTCCCAAGGTGACCGATTTGAGCGGACTGGGAAACCGTGCTGGTTGGATTGGAATGGCTGTCTATTGATAAGATGGTGGTCTGGAAGACGACTTGAGGATGCAGAGTTTTGTCAGCATTCGATGATCTTTTCTTTTCCATTTTCCTTACTTCATTTTGTTTTATTAAAGGGATCAATAGTTTCACAGCCTTGAAAGATCTGACCTAGTAGTTTTAGCCATAAAATCAGAGTACCATGCTTTCAAACGTCCTTCTACACTACTATATCGGATTCAGGGACCAGTCTCCGTTTACCTGAGCTACATGACTTGTACCTGGTCTAAAAAGAATACCGGTAGCTTATGTATATATCACGATGTATCCTAATCGAAACTGTCTCAGCTGTTAGGTTTGCTTGCGAAAGATGTATAACAGATCAAAATCAAGGTCAATTAAACACTAATATAAAACCCATTAAAGGCAGTCATCTTTCTTCTGTTTATCTAATATATTCCTAGCCTTATTGCCTACCTGTTAAATTTTGTGTGTCAAGTTTCAAGGGCAAAGGAAGGCTAGTCTCTAGACTCTCCTTATTAGCTATAGCAAATCCTATTCCGTGGATATGTTTGGACGAGGCGGTAGCTCGCGTTTCGTTGATTGACGAATCAATCCATGTTGTTCTTTATCACCCTCGGCTTTGACCAATTGGCAGAAACAATTGCCACGTTTCTCTACCCTGAATCCTTCTCCCCCACCAAATTCGACGCTAGATTACCATTTTAGGAAGAATAGAGCGAGGAGAGGTTCCAATTAGAACCTGGTCCTGCTCACGTAAGCTTCGGTGTATGAGAGACGCACTTGAAAACTTGGATAATATTTCCTAATCACACATATTCTCACTAACCCAGAGCATCCAAGGACTTTCCTGCTGTTGTCGGATATTTCTGTGATAGAAGACTAAACCAAGATGCCCGGCATTCCAAAAGTGAAAAGATGCCAAGGATGCACACGGCGAAGAATCAAGGTAAGCGTCAAGCCCCCCGCCTGGGAGGTCTCTACTGACATTAACGCCTCTAGTGTGATATGAATTGGCCGACTTGTACACCATGTAGGCGACTAAATCTTGTGTGTACGGGTCCGTCAACCCTGCAGAAGTTTATAGTCAACGGCTCGCATGCCGCGGCGTCTGGGGACGACACGGACGCCACTTCATCGCCAGAGCCTATGAAATTGCCCGTAGATGGCATCGGGCCATGGGTCATGTTAAAAAGCAATAAGAGTACCAGTGTGAACGTTTCGGCCCGTCGAGGCTTCGCACATGGTTTCTTTCGTCTCTCGCAACAGCCCACACCAACCGCCACATATCGCCTTGTATCTTATCTTGTTTCCCAATCTGTCAAATCTCCCGACCTAGTCATCAATCTACCCTATCTCAAACACATCCCACACCGTTTGGACCAGAGTCCCGCGCTAGCCAACTGCGTCAATGTCATCTGCAACTCTTGGTCCAACTTCTATCGCGGAGTTCCAGCAGATCAGGTCATCGACCCAACTCTATATGGACGCGCCTTACGCAGTCTACATGCTGCTCTTAATGGTCCCATGCAGCTACGGGTGGAGACTCTCACTGCCATGACCCTTCTTCAACGCGTTGAAATTCTGTTTGATACCAACAAAGGCCAGCATCAGAGTGTTCACTCTGGAGGTATGGCTGCGCTCATGATGAAGAGAGGACCACCGAGCCTCGATGATCCCCTCGATATGCATTTGACGCAGGAGGTTCAAGTTACATTGGTAAGTTGATAACATTGAAACCCAACAGAGCGACTCTTTACTAAATGCTTATGATAGGCTAGTCACTTGTTCCTTCATCGCGGCGATAACTTCTTTCTCAGCTCGCCTTGGGTTGAAAAGCTTCAAGAAGTGTCCAAACGATTGAGACATGTCGATGATCCTGATGTCAATTTTCATTCACCTTTCATATTGGATGTTGCTATTGGTAAATGGCCAGAGTTCGTACACGAAATGGCCGATGTTCACGGGAACACAGACCGAACTGCAGCCCACCGCCAGGCCAAGCACCTACAGTCATCACTGGCTAACCTCGTCGATGAGATCCATCAGTCAATAACACCAGTGCTGAAGCATGCATACAGAGACAACGTCATCAGCGAAGTCTCTTGCAGTACGTCACCGAGCGGTTTCGAATACAAATTCGCCACCCTCAATGCATGTAAAATGTTGCTATATTATTACACGACCTGTATCGCCTTCAAGGTGATGATCCACACTTTGAATATCTTCCAAGGTCGCCCCGACAATGCTCTTTGGTCTGAAATTTGCCACCACAGCTCTCAAGTACCCAAATTCATACCATACTTTCGTCAGCAAGGTAAACTTGCGAGTATACTTCATGTCTCGACATTGTGTCTCGCGTTTGAAGGCGTAAAGGATGACGAGAAAGAGTACATCCGCGAGTTCATTCTCGAGATGGATAGCGAGAGGAAAAGATTTCCTCGAGAAGATAAGATGGCAGATGAGTATTTTATCTATTTCGCGAAGTGCTTATCGGGTCGCCGAAATTTCAACCTAACTCCTAGCAACAAAGGGAAAGCATACGAGATCTAGGATAGCAGGACTCGTAAAATCAGGAATCTGCAAAAGTCATACGTTTCTGTACATAAAACGAAAGAGACCTATGCTACATAAAACATTGATACGTCACTCTTCGTTTTGCAGTGCCTGGGGCCGTTTCCAAATCATCCCAAGATATTGCAAGTTTCAGATTTCGGCATATCTCTTCGGTATTTACGTGTGCCCAGACTCATTGTCGTACTGAATGGCAGCCAAGCGTCGCTTAACTATTAGAAGGATCAACTCAAACAGTGGATGCTGCTAAGGCAGGGGAAAGGAGGTCGTCCACTTGTGGATCATAGCTGCAGACCCATCCATTAAGCCCGCAGGCCCGCTAAGTAATTTAAAGCGAATTCTTGAGTAATAATAGCAACTTAAGAAGTCATTTCTCACCAGGATATCAGACTTGGGACGAATTATGAATGCAGACAAGAATTAATCTATTTATTCACGTTTTTATGTGTGTTATCAATACTCATTTTGATGGTATCTACAATTAGGAGTGCTTGAACTCGGGCTTCCGTTTCATCAAGAATGACTGAATCCCCTCCTTGAAATCATCTAGGCCAAATGTTGAATAGTATAGCGCCTTTTCATGTGTCATACCACCATCAAGGGTTGAGTTCTCGACTATATTTCAGGTCAGTATACTTCGGAAATTTTCAGTCCAGAAACGGATTTATTTACCCGTCAGCACAGCTTTCTTGGCTGTATTGATGACTGGCGCCGATAGGCGGGCGATCTTCTCAGCTAGCGAAGTTGCTGCTGCGACAACGTCTGCCTTGGGGAAGACCTTCGTAACAACACCCAGCCGCTCGAATTCAGCTCCACTTGCCGGTTCGCCTGTCAATACGAACTCCATGGCCTATTTTAAACCGTTAGTGGAGTTTTACAGGTGCAGCTTGCTTATGCTTGGTCACTAACCTTGTGCTTTCCTAGAGCACGCGCCAGTCGCTGGGTGCCGCCAGCGCCAGGAATTGTGCCAATCTTGACCTCGGGAAGACCAAACATGGCATCTTCTGCTGCGTAGATGATGTCGCACTGTTCAATTGTAAGCTTACGCAAATGAACTTTTTGTATAGAAACTTACAGCAAGCGCAATCTCAAAACCACCGCCAAGCTACAGTTGTAAATTAGCATCACAAACAAGAAGGTAATTCGTATTTTTCGCTTACAGCAAAGCCAATAACGGCGGCAATAACAGGTTTCGAAAACCGATCTAGCGCATCGGTCAAATCCTTGAGAAACTCAATTTTATGGGCTTTCGCCGTTGAGAGTTCCACTAGCTCGTTCAAATCCATGCCGGCTGGATCAACACGCGAAAGTCAATTAGCAGCCGCATTATCAAGATGGGGTATAGGTTACATTATTCCGAAGGAGAAAATAGATGAAAACTCACCGCAGAAGTGCCCTTCAGGTCCACCAGTCAGAACAACTGCGCGGACGGTCTGGGCAGAGTCTAGATAAGCCAGCGTGGCGACTATTTCGTTTATCGTATTTTGTGAGAAGGCATTGCGCTTTGCTGGTCTGTTGAATTGGATTAGCGCGACGCCTGTAGCGCTGTCAATGGAGAGCTTGAGATCCTGGAGGCTGTCCATTGTAAACGTTTGTACAAGAGGAAAACAGTCAAAGTGTCAGTAATGAATTATGAAGAAAAAGAAGCAATTCTCATGCAAAACATGAGCGAGATCAGTTGTTTAAGTCATTTCATTACTCCGTGAGGGTCTCGTCAAACGCATTGATCTCGCCGTCATTTCTCGCATTCTGGAAAAACTGTACGTTTTGGCCTTGTGGAGTTTGCTGTCACAGATTTCGGAGCCGTCGTTTCGGGCGTTTGAGGCAGGTCGATTGACGATCTACCTCGCCTCAACGGCTATCTTACTCCTTTGGTGGGCATATATGATTACCACTCTCTTTGTAAGTCCCAGCTCCCCTAGAAAGAAGAAGAAAAGCACTGACCAAAGCCGTTGAAAACTACAGACGTGGTGAGTTTCAGGGCCCCTTGCGGGTATCCCCACCCCGAACGGTGGGATCTTTGTTAGGGATCTTGTCGACTTCGCCATTTACTACGTAAAACAGAACATTCTCCGTTTCGTTTTGGGACTACGCCTCATGATAAACAGGGACAGCGCTTCTAGTGCCTTGGTCACTGCCGCGGCTTCGCTTCCTCTTCCAGCAGCGTGCAACGGACGGTGATGCAGCTGGGCCAAAAGATCTCACTAATGCAACCTTATTAGCCCAAGTTCACATGCTTAACGGGTTCGGCGTTACCTGCCAAGTCTGAACCTGCCAAATATATTGGTTATCGTATACGTTTCTTGTTCCGAAACCCGAAACGGAAATTTATCCAATTCGGAATAATGATTTGCTCAGCCAAGATTCTCCGCCGTTTTTTTTTTTTTTTCTCAATGGTAGTTGTTGCAGTTAAATACTTAAGTATCAACATGACGCAGCCTTGACGGCATCTCTGTGGTCGATCCCTAAGCGTCATCATGTCTTCTTCTTTCTCCTTCAGCTCCCTCCAGAGCCTCTCCCTGGCGGATAGAGTATTGTTCAACGAATTCAGCAAGGGACCCGATTGCCCCATTCCCTACAATGTCGTCCATCACGCTTTTGAGGCCGTTGCGCTGGCGCACCCTGATCTCATCGCCGTCCGACATTACGATGGGAGCACCATCACATATCGAGAGCTCAACCGACGAGCAAACATGTTAGCCAACGAGCTACTACACACATACGGTTTGAGAGTCGGCGAGCGTGTTGTGCTGGTGTACTCGCGATGCATTGAGATGGTTATCTTCATCCTTGCCGTTCTCAAAGCCGGTGGTCAATACGTGCCACTAGACGGTGGCATCGTCACCGAAGATACACTCGGATTCGACATTGCCGACTCTGACGCCCCTGTTGTTCTTTGCCTTCCCAAGTTCTTTGAGAAGGTCGTTCGAAGCATCCCGGATGATAGACGGAACATGGTCAACGTTCGCGACCTCGACAGCCAATCTGATCTTTGGCGGGTAGGAAACCCATCGCATCCAACAGTGGAGGTTGGCCCGGATGATGGTGCATATGTCATCTACACTTCGGGTACCACTGGACGACCTAAGGGTGTGGATGTGAGACATCGAGGTGTCACCAATACCCTTTTGGCCGAGCCCTCCAAGCTCGGCATTGGACCTGGCAGGAACGTGGCACAGCAGCTCAATGTCGCCTTTGACATGTGTAAGTGAGATTTTAGCTCCGATCAATTGACCAATACTAATCGCTCTCATCAACAGGTGCCTGGGAGATTTTGGGTACCATGATGAATGGCGGTACCCTTCACATTAGAGGCAGTGGTCTCGAGCCTTGGACCGAATGTCTCCAACGAGTCGACACCGTCATCGCCACACCCTCAGTCGTGCTCAAGTACATGCCCCGAGTCGAAGACTTCCCCAACGTCGATACCATCGCTGTCGGCGGCGAACCTTGTCCCTTGGCACTGGCTGAGAAATGGGCTCCCCATGTCAACTTCTGGAACGTCTGTGGACCTACTGAGATCAGCATTCTCAACACAGCCCATCTCCACGAGCCAGGAATTCCTCTGTCAATTGGCAAGCCTAACCCCAATACCAACGTTTATATCTTGGATGATGAGGAGAATCCTGTGCCAGTTGGTAAACCCGGTGTTATGTGGGCTGGAGGTCGAGGTGTTTCTCAAGGATACATCAATCTTCCTGAACTAACAGCCACTCGCTACAAGTTGGACAAGTTCACCAATGATGGGTAAGCAAACAATTGTTTCTCGGTTAATATTTCATCTTTTAGACTAACTAATTTGGCTAGCAACATGATGTTCAACACGGGCGATCTCGCACAATGGCTCGAAGACGGCAGCCTTCTCCCTCTCGGCCGCAAAGACGACCAAGTCAAAATCCAAGGCTTCCGCGTCGAACTCGACGGCGTATCGCGCTCCATCGAAACAACCGCCGGCGTCATCAAAGGCTGCGCTCTCAAGATCGAATCCGCTTTGTGGGGCTTCTACTCCTCCCACATCCCGATCGATGAGACCGAGCTGAAACAAGCCGTGGCCAAGACCCAGCCCTTCTACGCCGTCCCCGCTGTCTGGAAACATCTTCCCGTTCTGGAACTCACGCCGAATGGAAAGGTTGACAAGAGGGCGCTTTACAAGATTGCTACTGAGGGCGAGGCTGCGGAGCCGCAGCTTGTCCACAAGCCTAGGCCTCAGACTCTTTGGCCCTCGCATGATCGGCTTATGTCGATTGGTAGTTCGAGTGATGGAACCCTTGTTGATGGCGAGAATGGTAAGATGAGGGATGTAGAGAAGGATCCCAAGTCGCTGTCTATTGATTATGAGGAAGTTGAGAGTGACGAGTATGAACTCCCCGACAAGAACGGTTTTCACGGCTGGCGCTGGCTTCGTCATACTGCATTCTCAGCATACCGCAAGCTCTTCGGCTTCATCTTCCTCTCCAACCTCGTCGTCCTCATCTTCCTCCTCTACGCCAGCCGCAACAACAACTTCTTCCCATCACCCGCCCATGTCGCTACAGCTGTTGCATCCAACCTCCTCTGTGCAGTCCTCGTGCGTCAGGACTACGTCGTCAACGCGATGTTCTTCATCTGCTCACGAGTTCCCACGTCTTTCCCCTTGTCTATCCGACGACACTTTGCGCGTGTGTATCACAATGGTGGTGTGCACTCTGGCTGTGCTGTCTCTGCTACTGTTTGGTGGTTCATGTACACCATCTCTACAAGTCGGGATTTTCTCATGGAGGAGAATCAACCCCCTGCCAAGATCGTGGTTCTCGCTCTGACGTATCTCATTCTTGTTCTCCTATGCTTCATTCTTGCCATGGCGTATCCCACCATCCGAATGAAGATGCACGATCAGTTTGAGTGGGCGCATCGTTTTGTAGGCTGGTTCTCTGTTGCTCTTGTCTGGGCGCATGTAATCACCTCAACAGCAGCATCTACTACTGAACCCTTGGGCGATGCGCTGGCCAAGACTCCAACGGTGTACCTGTTGGCGCTGATCACTCTCAGCATCGCCTTGCCATGGGCGAGACTTCGTCGCGTTAACGTTGTCCCTGAGCCTTTGTCTAGTCACGCAGTCCGTCTTCACTTCGACTTCTGCACGCCTGGACCATGCACTTCTCGAGGTGTTCGTATCACCGACCGTCCCATGATTGAGTGGCACGCCTTTGCAGCCATCCCCGAACCTAGCGGTAAAGGCTTCTCAATCGTTGTCTCCAAGGCGGGTGACTGGACCAAGCGAATCATCGAAAACCCCCCAACCTCGATTTGGACACGAGGAACTCCTGCATCTGGAGTTCTGGCTGTCGCACCGCTGTTCAAGAAGGTCGTTCTCGTTGCTACAGGCTCTGGCATCGGACCTTGCATGCCGGTCATCATGGAGAGACGGGTGCCATGTCATGTGGTCTGGTCAACCAGGAACCCACTCAAAACATATGGCCAAGGGATTCTCGACACTATTCTTGCTATGGACTCGGAAGCAATCATCTGGGACACAGACAAGAAAGGAAGACCAGATATGGTCAAGCTGGCATACCAAGCTTATAAAGAGAGCGGTGCCGAATGTGTTTGCATCATTTCCAACAGAAGCACAACAGCCAAGGTGGTATATCAGCTGGAGAGCCGAGGTATTCCGGCATACGGTCCCATTTTGGATTCCTAAAATTCCAAAGTTTTAAGCGTGTTTTTATGTATGAATCAGTCCTCAATCCTTTTGCTTACAAGCAAGTTATTCTTTTGTTACATATAGGTGGCACATAATTCAAGTAATTAAAAGTTCAGATCTCAAATTTTGCGTGTTATTAACGTGTTATGTTACTCTACAATACTGTGATCTAGATTTAGTTTATTTCAACCGTTGCGGATAACATCCTATAACGGTCCAAAGAGCATGAGTTTTGGCTTTTACATTACGTATTCCGAGACTTGGGATTACGCCTTCATTAGTATGGGCGAGTTCTTGTTGTATTTACTTTAGATCAGGGCTGAGGGCTTGGTCCAGCGATGTCTGTTCCTTATCTACGACATCTCGCCAAGCTTCAACTTGGCACCACCAGACAAGAAGAAAGGGATGGTAGCTGGGGCAATTGTCGCACAACAAACTTCGCGGTAAGACAGAGGACTACAATTAAAAGTCTCAATCCTAGTCCCGGAGACAATAATCTCTCCCCTGTCTCTCGTGTCTTTTGATCAGCAGAAAAGAATCCATTGCACTGTCGCTGAAGGAGCAAATACAAACCCTTCACATATTCTCCTAACCCACGGCTGTATAGCAGGTAATGCTGCGACTAGCCAGAAACTAAAATGTACAGTACCACTAAACAAACAGCCACTTGCTTTTTTCAGAACCCGATCTCGATGCCCCTGCCCTTTTCCGTCTTCCTAGCGACCGAGGGTATCGGCCCCATCTCAGCCGCCTCCGTCCGATCGGCGACTTGGCTGGACCACAGTGGACCCGCCGAGTTTACCGTCCAAGGCGACGGCTGTCGGTTTCACCCTTGATATCTATAAATCTCTGCCCGCGGTCCACAAAATAAGGCCAATCTTTCTTCATTTAATCTTATTTCTTTTCTGGGGTAAGCGAAAGACACCATGAAAAAGACGACCGATTATCACGAAGTCGAACCAACTGTCTGCGAGGCACTGGGCGAGTTGGTTCCTACAAGACATGATTCCTTCAGATTTCTCAAGTCTTTGTTTCCGTGTTTGAATTGGCTGCCGAGATACAATTGGCGTTGGCTTTTGGGTGATAGTATTGCTGGTTTGACTGTTGGACTTGTTGTCATTCCGCAGGCTATGGCGTACGCCCTTCTAGCTACTCTGGCGCCGGATTTTGGGCTGTATACTTCTTTTGCTGGAGCGGCCACGTATTTCCTGTTTGGAACATCGAAAGATATCGTGATTGGGGTATGTCAATCGTACATCATCCTGAGCCATTGACTAACATGCATTCATTCTAGACCACTGCCGTCGGCTCTCTCCTCGTCGGCGAAGTCATCTCTCACATCCACGAATCGCACCCAGACCAATACACAAGCGTCGAGATCGCCAAAACACTGTCATTCATGACCGGTATCATTCTATTTGCAATGGGTCTTTTGCGTCTCGGATGGCTTGTCGAGGTTATTCCTTACATACCCGTCTCAGCCTTCATCACCGCCGCCAGCTTAAACATCATGTGCACCCAACTTCCTGTCCTACTGGGTATTCCCGGTGTGAATACTCGAGAAGAACCTTACAAAGTCTTCATAAATACCATGAAGAAACTTGGCGACACTAAATTGGATGCTGCCATTGGTATCACCTGCTTGGTTCTTCTCGAGTTAGCCAAGTTCATTTTTGCAAAATTGGAAGCGCGCCAACCTGCGCGTAAGAAAATGTGGTCTATCATGTCATCGCTACGCCTCACTTTTGCAATGTTGTTGTATACGTTGGTAAGCTTCTTGGTCAACCGAAACTTGACGGAGAAAGAAAGCAAGTTCAGGATTGTCGGCCACATCAACAAAGGCTTCGTGCATGTTGGCGCTCCGAATCTTAAACCCGATCTCATCGGCGTCATCCTCCCTCAAAGTCCCATCATTCTAATCATCCTTATCGTCGAGCATATTGCAATTGCAAAGAGCTTTGGCAAGAAGCATGGATACGAGGTCGCACCATCACAAGAGATCATGGCTCAGGGCACAGCAAACATCTTGGGTCCATTCCTAGGCGGCTACTCATGCACTGGATCCTTCGGTGCCTCGGCTGTGCTGTCAAAAGCTGGTGTCAAGACGCCAATGGCTGGCCTTTTCAGCGCCTTCATGCTGCTTCTCGCCCTCTACGCCCTGACGAGTGTCTTTTACTACATTCCGAGAGCAGCCCTGGCTGGTTTGATCCTGCATGCTGTTGCAAACCTGGTAGCATCCCCTTATACCGTCAAGAAGTACTGGCGTCTCTCTCCATTCGAATCCTTCATTTGGATAGCTGGCGTTATTGTGGCTGTGTTCACCGGACTTGAAACAGCTATTTACATCACCACTGGACTTTCTTTCCTGCTTCTGCTTGTCCGTATTGCACGAACGAGGGGAGAGTTTCTTGGAAAGGTGACTGTTCAGCAAATCGATCCAAGCGATGATGAACAGTCACCATTCACAAGCGCGGCCGACAAAACAGCCACGCGCGAGATCTACATGAGTCTTTTGAGAAAAGATGCATCTAACAAAGACGTTATGGTCGAGAGCGTGCATCCAGGAGTTCTAATCTACCATTTCCCCGAAGGCCTCAACTATCTCAACCAAGCGATGCACTTCAAGGCATTGACGGATTACGTGTACACTTACACAAGACAGACAACCGAAGATTCAGAGAGCGATAAAGCAGAGGCTCTGTGGTGTGACAAACCCGTTGTGTACAAGTCAGACACGGAACTCCCTGTGCTACGAGCCGTCGTAATCGACTGCTCAACCATTCACAATATTGACATCACCAGTGTTCAAGGCCTGGTTGATGTGAGAAATGCATTGGATCGATGGGCAAGTCCATCAACAGTAGAATGGCATTTTGGAGGACTAGGCAACCGATGGACGCGACGAGCTTTGACAGCCGTTGGTTTTGGTCGCAGTGCGACAGAAGATGGCCATTCAATTGGAAGCTGGACTTCAATTCTCCCTCTGGCCAGAACATTTGATGCATCAGACGAAGAGAGAAGAAGACGGGAGAGCAGTTCAGACGACGAGAGTTCAATTGGAACACAAACGGACACACAACAGGCCTCGGAATCAGAAAAACAAGGCCTGTTACCGGTGTTCCCAACAGACAGGCCCTTTTTCCACGCTGATCTTGGCGAAGCGGTGGCAGCGGCACTGGCCAATGCGAGCAGAAGCGAGTGCCGTCGACACACCGACACCGACACTGAAACAGAAAATAACTAATTGTATTACTACCCCTATCCTACCAAGTCCGACTCCCGGGGTGGGGGCCCTACTCCGTGTTCCCCGAGACCGCGAGCGATCCGGAGATCAGTGGATATCGGCGTCTTAACTTTATTTCTTTTCTGTCGGTCGGGGACTAGACAGAATATTTGCATGATTTCTGAAGCTCCACTGAGCGGAAATCAGCGTGATTTAGACAGCGATAGAGATAATTAATAGACAGACAAGAGATGTTCATTTCATTGCTCAGTCGCACAGACACAGCCAATCCAACTCATATCTTATGCTTAAGCTTAACTGAATGCACACTTCATTCAATCATGCCCTCTACCATCGCAACAAGCTTATTAACCGGGGCCATCTTCGGCACGGGTCTGACCCTCTCGGGAGTGGCCAGCCCCCAAATCATCAAGAACCAATTCCGCCTCTCCGACTTCCACATGCTCGCCACATTCCTCACAGCATCAGCAACTAGCGCCGCTATCTTTGCAGGCTACAACTCCAGGACGGCTGATCCAAAAATCCCTGCTAGATCGCCCACCAGCAATGGCTGGTTTGGAACGTATGACGGTAACGTGGTTGGTGGTGCCATGCTCGGTCTGGGGATAAGCTTAACGGGTGCTTGTCCGGGGACTGTCCTCGTGCAGGCGACGGCGGGAATTGGCGCTAGTCGGTTGCTTGCGTGTACGTCGCTTGCTGCGGGCGTTGTCTGGGTGCGGTGTAAGCCGCTCCTTGTGCATAAGCCGCCGACGAGCCGTGCCGAGACTAAGTCAGTCATGTCTATCACCGGCTGGTCCAGGAACAAGGTTGTTCTCGCCTATGAAATTACAATGATTGCCATTCTCACCGCAATCTTATCTTTCGCTCCCCGGAGTGCGACGTTGCTGCATCCGGTTGTCGGTGGTCTTCTTATCGGGCTTGGCCAGCTATCATCTGTTATCTTGGCCGAGAAGCCCGTCGGAGTCAGCGGCGCATACGAAGAGTTTGGAAAGCTCTTTTGGGATATTATCGAGGGAAGGGGAATTAAGTCAATTCCGCAAAATATTCTGTTTGCATGCGGAGTTATGATGGGGTCGTGGGCGACCATGATCAATGTCCCGGCCATTCGCGAAGCCATGATGCAGAGTGCACAGGTGCCTCTCCCGATGATTTTGGCTGGCGGACTTTGTCTAGTTTTTGGAGCTCGTATCGGTGGAGGATGTACGAGCGGTCATGGTATTAGCGGCATGGCGACTATGGGAGTGAGCTCCTTTATCTCTATCACCTGCATGTTCGGCGCGGGTCTGCTAGCGGGAAGTGTTTTCGTTTAGGCATTTAGTTTTTCAACACATCATTCATGGCGCAAATGTATAACACAATTCCATTAGCATCATCCAATAGACATTAGAATAATATTCCCTGGTTATTCTCATTTAGCGCTGGATACCAAGAACTCGCCTCATCATCATGACCTACAACACAAGCCCAAAAGCCATAAGCCAGACGGATTTCATTAGTCCTTGGGCCCTCGGCGTCAAAGACTTTGATTCCAAATATCAGTTCATCACTTCCCAATACTCACGTCCGAGGCAGTGAGTGTTGTAATGGCTAGATCCGTTCCAAGGTACCAACGTTGAGTCGCCGACCAGACTCGGCCAATATCAGGCTGCTTATGTGTCTGAGTGTCAAGGACCAGCAGATGCATTATTTTGATTCTGTCTTCTCTCCCATGATACAATGAATGCACGTTCAAGCTTGAAGAAACTGGACAAAGAGGCCGCTGAACATGTTCTTCTCATTCTCTACTTCAAGGCTGGCTAAACTATGAATTGGAGGTAGATATAGATACTATGCAAACTGTGACATCTACTGTGCCCAAGATCATTCCTCAAGTTAATATAAGAAGTCTCCATGGAGCACCTAAAGATTGCTCTCCCATGACGAACCAGTCACCGGCATATGAATCATCTTCAGTCCCTTTGGAGTCGCGGTTGGAAGTTTTCCTCCTCTGATATTGACCTGAAGCGAAGGGTGGATCAACCGAGGCGCCGCCAATGTCTCATCCCGCTTCCGCCTCATGTCAATAAACTCGTGTTCACGAGTTCCATCTTTGAGATGCTTATTGCTCTCCCTGTGCTCTTTCACAGTCGCGAAAGGCACAGCTTCGCGACCGGCGGGTGGGTAATCATGGCCCACCCAAATCTTTGTCTCTTCAGGAAGTGCAAGGAGCCTACGGCCTGAGTTGAAGATGGCTTCGGCGCTGCCCCCTGGAAAGTCAGCGCGGGCAGAGCCGATGTCGACGTGGAAGATAGAATCGCCAACGAAGACATTATCTGAAAGGGGGGTCAGCAAAGGTTCTGGAAGAGGGAAGAAGGGTAGCTCACTGCCAATATGGTAGCCCATATGATCTGGCGTATGCCCTGGTAGATGAACAGCACGAGCTGTCAGGGTTCCAATAGTGAACTCATCGTTATCCTCCCAAAGTTTGTCGAAGGCTGTATCATACTCCTCGGCAGGAATACCATATCGCTCTCCAAACAAACTCTGAACTTGTTTGATCTTGCTTCCAATGCCGATAAGGGGCTTTGATCCTTGGCTCTTGGCCAGAGCAGACTGAATATATGATGCTGCAGTTAGATGGTCGGCATGGGCATGGGTCTCCAGGATCATCTGGATCTTGTAGCCCTTTTCATTGACTATTTTGACGATGGCATCAGCGGATGCGGTCGACACCATTGCCTTGACGGGATCATAGTCCAAAACTGGGTCGATGATGACAGCACTCTTGCTGTTTGGGTCTGAGACAATGTATTGCCACGTGCAGGTGACGGGCTCAAACAAAGACTCAACTATAGGCTCAGCCATTAGAGTTGCGTAGGTCGCAAATCTGGCACGACCGATGATGTGTTTTTCTGTTGAGGGATGGCGTTTTTGTAAAGGGCAGGACTGAATGGATTCCAGGCACTTTGGGACACTGGTCTGGCTTTGTGTATGTGATAAAATTCCTCGAGAAGTTGAATAGGCTTGGTTTCTTAGACGTAGAGGTCTGATATTTGAGTTGAACGAAACTGCCGAAAGTCTCGGTAAGTTATCAAGTGCGACAACACTCTTCCGAATAGAAGAGACAAGTGGTGCCATTGTAGTAGGTTTGCACAGGGAATAATATGAAACAAACGCTGAGAAATCCAAAGTCTAGTGCCCGACCCGAACTGCTTGGCATGCTTGAGGTGATATAATTGCTCCATCCCGGGGACTTGTTTAACATCCGCTTTTGAACCCCGAGAAGGGTGGATCCGAGTCGGCCGAGTCGGCGATTGACCTCAGTTTGCACGTAATGGAGTGAGAGAGCAACATTGATATCACATCATCATCATCATCATCATCATCCGTAATAAGAAGTTTGTAAGAATCGTATGTTAAATAATTTGGAATACTTGAGGCTATCGCATGCCGTAGAATGGCTTGCCTCAGGCTATCGCTTGATCGGCGAGTCGGCTTTCGGCCCCACCGTGTCTGAGGTGCAAACGTAGGGTAACAGGATGGGAATTGTCTCCAAATCTATCTGAGAGCTCATCGGGATATTGGAATGTTAAATGCAGGAAAAAAGGAAGGCGTACAATATTGTACCGGCATTTCATTGAAGATCCAAGTGGATAATCAAGCGGACAAGGTGTACTGCTGGTTGAGGATGATAAGAACATCACCGTAATTCCAAGAAAGTATGGGGGATACACGAGCGATGAATAGCGATCCATTCTTCACTCGTTACCCTTTTATTGCAACGACAGGAGTTCATATGAGAGAAAGAGAAATATAATTTTACATTTGCTTTTTAGCAATAAGTTTACAATTGACAATTGTTGAAAGGATACGGGGGCTGAAGAATTCCGCACCAAAAATAGCATGATAAGCAATACAAGCATATGGCCGGGTAACAGCAGCTGTCCTAAGTATTCCTTAACAAGCGAGAGCAGAGTTTGGAGCCCCACAACCCGCGCGTTACCTATTCAGGAATTGCATATCTTATCGTTATCTGATAAAAGTCTATCCACAAGCCTATTAATAGGCACGACACCTGAGAATTCAGATGCTCAGCACATATTATGGTCAAAGTGAAAATCATCATTGGTATCATTAAAATTGAAGATCCATACATGCTAGCCTATGCTAAAGATCGATACTCGGTCGATTCTTGAGGGTGTTTTTGGCCGATATGAATCGGTTCGGACACACGATTCACGCCAATCTGGTTGTATCGATGTTGACGGCAACTGACCACGCCATGGAAGACGAGACAAATGCATGAAAACAGGCTGAGAACTGTCAGTTGAAGAGACCATGTAGCATAAACTCACGAGAACTTACAATGCAACGCCTCCGAGCCCGCAACAAGTGGCGAAAACATAGCCAGAAAATTTACTGACTGACTTGAGGTTGTCAGGGCACTCATTATTCTCGCAGTAATCAGTGCCATGAGCCCATAAGACTGCTGTCTGTGTAGCAAGAACAGCAACTGAGACGACCCAGAAGATGGTCAAGATTGTATCAAGAATGAAGGCTGCCAAGAAGTTGAAAAGGCGATTGGAAAACATGTGCGCAAAGGCCATCCATAATGAGACGACAAGTGAAGCAGAACTCTGTAAGCATGATCGAAATGGTTAGTCTAGCGATGGGGTGACAAATCTGGGGTGAGACATACAGTCGTTATCAATAAGGCGTTGCCAGGCAAAACTACAGCATTGATTGTGAAAGAGGTGACAATGATAGTGAGGATGTTCAGGACTGCTTGGAAGATGCGCAGAACTGATAAGCCAGTGGGGTACTGAGAAGGATCGGGGCGTCTAGAAACCATCTTTGGCAATATAAACCTGAAAGGACGATTTCAAAAGTTAACAGGCCTTGATATATTGTGCTAAGGAACGCGAGAAAAGGTGAATTAAAGCCTTGTCAAAGTCGAAGCAGATATACGCCTGATAACATGAATTTCTCCACGGCTGGGAGCCTAAAAAGTCGTCCCGCTCCTCTGGCCACAGCCTCAGTGAACAGCCCAACTAGTTGAATCCTGTCAGATTTTACCCCGTATTTGGAAGTATTCAAGGATCGTGGAGTCACCCTTAGTGGAGCACGCAAAGTTAGCTCATGGGATATCACTGGGAACGAGATAAGAATAAAGAGCTTAAAATGACATAGAATCTGAATTATGAGTCTAATCACTCAGAAACTGAACCAAGTTATCTTTTGGAGAAGTATGGAGTTCACGTTTTTGAATGATAAACTGTTCCATCTTAAGACATCACAGCCTCATCGACTGGGGTCCCTAGCATCCAATCCTTACACCGTAAGCAAGGCGCAGTAATAATCCACCAGCAATAATAATTAGCCGCCAGGACGAGTTTTCTTTGGCGGAAGAACGCTGTAAGGCTGTGAAAAATCCGTGCGATGTCACTGGCGCTAGTTTTCATGGACAATGAGGCTCACGTCCAGGTCCTAAGATGATTTTAACAACGGACGGCACGTCAAGTACGGGTCCCCGATCAAATTCAACAAAAATGCCAAATTCTCAGTTTTGTTAATTTGTTTCAGGATTCTATCCGTATGTTGATGGCCATTTTGGTAAATACACAGTGAAATGAAAAGCCAACCTCGAGTCGAGCGAAGATAAAGTCAAAAGCTCGGAGTTCTTGTTTGTTGGTATTGTTCTTTGTCTGTCAAACCCAAATATTTGGCACGTTCTATCCAGCCTGCTTATCCTTCTGTTAATTATCGCTGATTCCGATGAATGCCCCGTCGCTTCGGTTCGGAATCCCGGCATCTCCATCTAGGTAGGTCAGACTCCGGTGCCGAACCGTCGATGTGAGTGGGGCCGATGGGCCACCGGTTCGCAACCTCGGCATTCATCGTCAGTGACCCAGGCATAGAATATGAATACCTGGCCATATACTTGTTTGAAAAAACAGATCTCACAGATCAATTACATCCCTGTCATTAAACACCATGCCTTTACCTGAACTTCCCTTCACAGTCCCCATTGAACCCATCAGCCCTCCCAAGGTTGGCGACGGGGGTTATGTTGGACTAAACCCACGCTCAGAAGTCCTTCCAGCGGGATGGAAGTTCGATAATCCCCAAGCAAAACCTATACCTTCAGAGATCCTCGTTGAGCACGATGTTGCGTTCAAGATGCGAGATGGGATCACTCTTTACGCTGATGTGTATCGACCTCCAAATACCGATGAAGCTGTCCCGGCTATTATTTGCTGGTCACCATTCGGTAAGAAGTTTAACGGAGTCATGTCGTTAGACCTAATGGTACCATGGAACCTCGGAATTCCATCAAATACCCTTTCTGGTCTTGAGAAATTCGAGGCACCTGATCCCGCTGATTGGGTTCCCCGTGGTTATGCCATTGTTAACATCGACTCTCGTGGATCGGGTGATAGTGAAGGAACTCTAGTCATTATGGGAACTCAAGAAGCAGAAGATGGATATGACACCATCGAAAGCATCGCCAAGCTACCTTGGTGTAACGGTTCGGTGGGCTTAGCTGGCAATTCACATCTCGCCATCGTCCAGTGGTTCATCGCAGCCTTGCGGCCTCCAAGTCTGAAAGCCATCGCTCCTTGGGAAGGTTGTGGCGATTTATACCGCGAGCAATTTGCCCGCGGCGGCATTTACGCAGGCGACCTCTTTGACAAACTCATTGTTAAATACATGATGCAAGGCCACAAAGGCATCGAAAGCTTTCGACAAATGTTCAAAGAGCATCCTCTGGCGAATGCCTGGTGGAACGACAAGCGCCCTGATATGAAGAAGATCAACATTCCCACATATATTACTGGTACTTGGACCAACACAATGCATGGCATGGGTGCCATTCGAGGTTGGCTTGAAGTTGATACACCACACAAGTGGCTTCGCTTTCACCCTTGGCAAGAGTGGTACGACATCTGGGGAAATGATCAGGCAAGAGAAGAATTATTGGACTTCTTTGATTACTTCCTCAAGGGCAAGGACAACGGTTGGGATAAGGTACCGCAAGTTCGTATGGCTGTGTTGCGATTCGGTAAGAAGGAGCCTCAGTCATATGAGAACATCGTGGAAGAAAACTTTCCTATCCCAAGGACAGAGTACAGGAAGCTCTTCTTCACAAAGGATGGGAGACTTTCTCCGGACAAGCCAAGTGAGGAGTCATCAGTAAGCTACAACTCTGAAACAGACGATCGTGTTGGCTTCACATACCGCTTCGAGCAAACAACGAGATTAGTCGGTATGCCCAAGGCTGTGCTATACATGTCCTGTCCTGACTACGATGACATGGACGTCTACGTTACACTCGAAAAGCTCGATGCAAAGGGAGAAGTGATGATGAACCTCAATATCCCTTGGAAGGGTATCCCCAAGTCATCCTTTGAAGAGATGACTCCAGAAGAAAAGATAGAAGTGGTTGTTTATCGAGGTCCAATGGGTGTTCTGAGGGCGTCTCATCGTGAGATTGACGAGGACAAGAGTATGCATCCACATTGGCCTTTCCATCCTCACGAAAAGGTTGAAAAGATAAAGGCTGGAGATATCGTCAGACTTGATATCGGAATTTGGGCTATGGGAATTGAGTACGAGGCTGGTGAGTCCATTCGGGCTGTCGTTTGCGGACGAAATATTGGTGTGAGCAATTTTGGAAGTCTGGAGCATTTGGACAACCATGGAAAGCATGAGGTGTACTGCGGCAACGAGCATGCAAGTCACGTTATTCTTCCATTTATTTAAAGCTAGATAGTACTATAGTCAAGGGTCTAAGAGTCTAGAGATCCCGGATAGCCAGTTCAATCATCTTGAGACCCTCAGCCACGACTTCAACTTTCTGACCCAAATTGAGACGAAGATAACCTTTGTAGTCAGCAACTCCATCCTCGCTGAAGCCTGCGCCAGCTGGGATGACTCCAACACCAAATTCACTGACAAGCTTTTCTGCAAACGCCATATCGTCGAGTGGCTTTCCATCCTTGTCAGAAAAATGTATAAAAGCAGTTCCACCGCCTCTTGGACGAATCCATCTGCAACGGTCAGAGTTTCTCTTCACAAACTCGTCATACTGTTCAATATTCTTTGCTTGAGTTGCCAGATTCTGTTCAAGAATCTTGGGAAGCACATCAGGTGACAAAGCCAATAACGCAATCGCATCGTCGATGAGTGAAACACTTGAAGTAGTATGGTCTCGCGCAGCTATGACGCGCTGGAGAATTTCCATATTGCGTGAGATGATCCAACCGGTACGGATTCCTGGAAGGGAATACGCCTTTGACACGGATCCAGTGCAGACTGTGTTGTCGTAGCCCAGGGAGATAACAGAGGGCGGAGTTGGAGTGTCGTTGTGGAAGAGGGGCCTGAATACTTCGTCCGCAAAGAGGATAATGTTGTGTTCCTTGGCCAAATCTCGAACCTGTTCTAAAGTCTCTTTGGATAGAGTCGTCCCGGTCGGATTGCCCGGATTACTTCAACAGTTAGCACTCAGTATGATACGTGAATAAATAGCTTACGTGAGAAGTATAGCTTTTGTATTCGGCCTGATTAATGCCTTTAGCTCTTCAATATCAGGATACCATGAACCTTCCTCCTTCATTACCCAGTACTCCATTTCAACGTCCATATGCTTGGGGACAAGATAAGAAGGCCCATACGTTGGGAACTGGGAAATGACATGGTCGCCTTTAGAGAAGTGAGTGATGAATAATAGATAGTTGGCCATGATTGATCCTGGTGCGATGACGACATTGTTTTCAGTGAGAGGTGCTTCAGCAGTTGAAAACATCTCGGCCAGGCGCTTTCGAAGTTCCACAGTACCCAGAGATGGTGCGTAAGAGAGCGGGATCTCGGTATCAATGGGACTCTTCTTGTCGACTGAGAGATCTCGCAGGTTGCTTAGGGAGAGGGCGTATGGGGCCGACCCTGTCTGATGTTATGGCAATGGTAAATTCGGACAGATATTGACATACCATGCAGCGAGATCTCTGCTCTATCCTACATGAGGTCAGTCGATAGTTCGATCACCTCCGTCATCCCCGAAAAAATAGTACTTACACCAAAGTTGCGACCTTTGGAAATAATATTAGTAGTGAATTGACATGGAGACTGACGGATGGCTCACCAACTTCATCGAGCTTATATTCTGGGATATCATGCATGGCGAGTGGTTGACAAGTGATGAGGACCGAGTTGTACGATACTGCCTCAATAAAGTGATTGCTATGTAATATTTAAACTAGTGACATGTATTTTACAAGATCGAAGAATGACAACGGTTTGTCCACCGAATTTATGCTGACTCGACCTGATAAGCCCCCGCTTGTACGTCTCTGGGGTTCGGCTACACCGGGATTTGACGGCTCCTTCAGTCCAGTCAGCTTACCGCCTAATGTGCTGTAACAGTGAGCATATTATTTCCGATGCCGCAGGGTATTTAACTATGTATGAACTCGAAGGATTCGCCGCACCCTATGGATTCAGTTGGTTGGATGCTAGCCTGATCCAGTAGGTGACATTCCGGCACATCAGTTCAAGTAGGTTTAGCCTGAGCCTTTCGCTTTGTCTCGGCAGCGAATCGGACCTACAGGGCGCGTCAAGATTTACGAGTGTATGTGGCTGACTTGACGTAAATATGTAAATTTTATAGCGAAAGTCACTTTTGAGTTGAACGGTGCAATTGTAGACGAGCCCCGAGGCAAGGCTGGTCTTCCTTCCTTGAACTAAGTTAATCAAGGAGCACTCAGCCTCAAGGACATGTTTGGTACCCCATGAGCCAAAATATGTTTTGTAGTTCTCTTTACAGCTCCCCAAACGGCCTTTTAGCACCCAGTCACCTAGAAACCCCGCTTTGGCAGTATGCGAGCTATGCGGTATCATCGCTATGTCCGTAAGGTAGCTATCATCAAGAATGACATATACCATATCTCATTAAACTCGGATCCCTCGCGAGGTTCCCAATGGCCCTGGTGTAGTTCGTGTCCAAGCAGATCCATCGGCGTTGTGCCTAAAATGTGACTTTTGATGTGTTATTTAGGGTTGGTTAAGCATCAGAGCGAGAGCTTATTTTCGCGCATTATGTCACTTTTTACCAATCCTCTCGATTTAAAGCTTCTTCTTACTCACCAATGCCAAGTTATAGATCACGTAGGAATATGGCTAAAACCACAGATTGAGATGATATGTTAGTTAGTAAACAATAATGCAAGGTAGCAGGAAACTGCTACATTAAACGTCATGTATATCGGATGGCATTCATACAAGAATTTAACTTCGCTGGGTTTCTTCAAAATATCCTCAAGGTTTGTAAGAACTTATTTTTGTAACCAGAAGCTTCCAAAAGTACTTTATGTTTTGACCCTCCTGAGGCTATTACGATCGACTTGCGTGAATTGTTGCAAAACCTTCTAAATTTGTATATTTAAACCACAGTTCCATGCCGTCTTGTCTTCCCATCACCTCACTTTCAAACGCAGTTTATACAAAACCAGATTGCAATATCACCAACCAATATGATGTCAAACCACCATATCGAAAGAGGCTCCAGCCAACATCTGCAGCTCATTAACCTTGCACGCCCAAAAGAATTCCCATCATTTTCCAAACTGCCTTATGATATCCGGTACTTGATATGGCAACAAGTTCTTTCTTGCGAACGTCACATCCAAGTTGAGCTGATCGCGAAAAAGGGGATGCCCTATGCCCCAACCTGGTCTGACTTCGACTACATAATCCAGTTGAAGGACAATGTCACCATGAATGCGCTTTTCCACACTACCTGCGAGTCACGAATGGTTGCACATCAGTTCTACCGGGTGCAGATGCCGTGCGAAGGCTTCACATGTACGGGAACCCTCTACTTGTGCCCTGAGCTAGACACTGTGGATATCGGCCTCGGACGCTTGGAGATTTCTGCCCGTTTCGCTCACGATGTTTGGTCCGTCGATCCAAAGAAGGTGGGCCTTGTCAATATCTCTCTGGCCGCGCCAATAGATCACTGGCATTTCATACCACGCATTTGGGATGATGCTCAGCTGGAATTATTGACGTGTGCCATTCAAAGGCTCGAGCGCGTCACCTTCGATCTACCGGTCATTGATAATGATTATGACGATGACCTGGACCCTACTCTCTTCGAGCGGTTACATGGCGCGGTGCCTATTACTGCGAACATAGCGGAGTTCGACCGCCTCAAAGCAGATCCTCGGTCAGTTCAGGAAGACTTGAAGAGAGTGCATCTCGGGCCCGACGACCCCCGCAAAGGATTCCATTCATTCAACCTTTTCCTCAAGGCGCTGGGTATATCCAAGGACGATCTGCATGTCAACTGGAGCTTTCAAGTTAGCTTTCGAGACTACGACAAGAGTCAAGATATACGTGCCGCTCGAAAGCTCGCACGCTTGACCCAAAACTTCGAGATGATGAAAACTGGCCATAATTCTATGGAAGAGGCAAAGTTGAAGACACCTCGCGATGTTGACATTACGCCGCAGCCGGCGCTCGGCTTCTGGCTTTTCCCTTTGGAGAGCCTCGGGTCCTTTGATTTGGACAATAGGGTTCCAATTAAGAGTGTAAAGGAACACAAATGGAATGAAGATATAGTTCTGGATATGACAAACTATCCGCCAGAGTTGTGTTTATATCATCTGGCATGAGATTGTCAAGTGGGCTGAGATCATGGATTTAAAGCCATTAAGCCATTGCAAGGAAATAACACGGATAGTGCTGGAAGTAATTTTAGTGTATTATTTTAATATTACTTGTTCCGCGGAGTATCGGAGTGGCAGACGATTATCCCGCAAGGATTACTAAGGGGACACATGTTGACGTTGGAATGAGACTAAGATAGTATACTTCGTGGTAGTCAAGTTCAATTCCAGAAACCATCAATTACGAACCCATTAGCGTGAATGGTGGAAAATAGGCTTGCGTCCGTTATTATAACCCACATCCTTTAATACTTGAACCCTGTTTCTACCTCCCTAACTTGGAAGGGATTAACTCCACCCCGCTCAGGAACATACCGATGTATCATTTAATTATTGGCAGATAGCTGAAGTGACGATACTATCTTCATGCTATTCTATCACCTAATGTGGATAGTTCAAGGAAGGAAAAGTGAAACGGATAGGGGGGAATAATCCATAATTCTAGTGCTAACTTATATGAATTGCGTAGCATGAGAATATCTGCAATAGACAGAAATATAGAAGTAATGCAATATGATAAATTATAACACCATGATCTGCTCATGTATTGTTAACTGGAACGCTCGAATGAACCTAATACAGCAACCGCGGTATTACGGAAGTATTTTCCCCGCAGTAATGTATCGATAAACGGGTAGGCTTTCCTAATCTGTGAGTCACAGGGATAGTGGTGTTGCATTCGTGTGGTATATACCATGGTCGATTCAGGTCTTCGTAAACATGCATAATCATGGTTTGAGAACATACGATGAAAAAGTCCCTCTTCTAAGCTTGGCTCCAACTATAAAGGATGCCATGGCCTTCGCCGGATTTACTCTACTCTTAGTTACTTATTTTCTCAGTCTTTCAATTTTTCTCAATCCAATACCATCATCATGCAGTTCAGCCTTTCTGCCCTCTTCATCACTCTGACACTGGCCAGCTCCGCTGCAGCCCAGAATAATGGACGGTGCATGAGTGTGGATGAGGGGGACAACTGCTCCAGCCACGGCAAATTTTCTAAGCCGTGTAGCATCAGCTCTGGAACAGGCGCTGCCTTTTTTAGTTGTTGCCTGGAAAGTGTTGAGTGCTACCACCCCTAGGCACTAGATTCTTGTCTGATTGTAAGTAATATGACTTTATTGCTGGCTTTTACATACTTATTAGAAGCTGACACTTTGCAGGCAATTGATGGCAATCGGTGATAGCAAACAATCAACGAACCGTATCTCGTCAGTGTTTGTTAAAGATTTCGATGGGCTGTGGACTGTAATAGGTTTTGAGGGAGCCCAGGCCCTGTTGTCATATCAGATATTGTATACTAGGCTGGCATGGCTTGATACCTATATCCTTGCAACTTAATACATGATTACAGGGTACCCCGCAACAACGGACCTTGGATTTTATCCTCTGATCGGTCCGTACTGCTTCTACTAAGCTAAATCACTTCGCTTGATGTACTGCTTGATGGAGCTGTGGCATCACTGAATCCATGAGTGGAAATTTGTCTTTTGCGACTCTGCATTCCGACTATTATACATCCTTTTCTTCAGAAAGCACTACGGCTCTTTAGATTGCATGATCTGCTTGTTCAGTGCAGCATCGGAACGGTATTGTCATCCCATGAGGTTGGTTATGGCGAATTATGTCGTCGTTGGTATAAGATCATAAGTCCGAGCTAGATTTAGTCCAAGTTGTTGGGAGGTACTCGGTACTTTGATCGGAGTTGTGCTTTCTCGCAAATTAATGTAGCAGAGCTTAGTCAGCCCAAATTCTGACTTAATTACGTCGATGACGATTGCCTCACTTCAGCCTGTCAGCGAAGCACTGAACTACCACGACTTTCGAACTGCATGGAATGTTTTCGATGCCAAAATGCCCAGGAAAGATAGAGCTAATCGCAAGAACGGCGTCGCCGTCGTCTTCCTTCCTGTGGCTACGACGGAACCAAACAGTCGCCGGGAAATCGAGCTTCGACTGTCAAGTGCTAGGTCTCACTTAGCCAAATCCATGCATCGCCAAAGAAAGGCCAGCGCCAATCTATTACCTGAGGAAGATGATCTTAGCACAAACACACATGCCGAGTCCATTGACATCTCCAAGAGGAACTACGAGCAAGACCCCAGTCACCTTCTCCTCGCCCCAGCCCAGCTCCGCACATGCGTTATACCAGACAAGACTTTGGATTCACACTCTACTATGCTGCTGTACTACTGCACGCAATTCTTTTGGCCTGGTTTTGAGTTAGGATCGGCTGCGTTCCATTTCCCGCCGTTCGCACTCGACTACAACACTCTGGTTTCTCAAGGTCCTGCTTTAGTACATGCGGTTCTTTGGCGTGCTGCTGTTAGCCTAGCGATTAAACGAGAGTCCAGAGTTACCGACAAGGATAGCTTAATGCACTACAGCCAAGCCATGACGTATATCTCAAAGGAAATCACGAAGCCTATATCAGAGATCAGCGAACAGACTCTTTATGCTATTCTTAGCCTATGCGGAGCTGAGATGTCGCCAGATGAAAGAGACGACACTAGCAAAAGAGCATTCGATCCGCCTCTTGCAGAATTATCGTGGATACATGTCTTTGGTCGCCGGCTGCACATAGACGCCCATGTTGATGCCCTGGTGAGACTGGTTGATCTCAAGGGCGGTATGCATAGTCTGAAGAACTCAAGTTTCCAGGCCTCGTTTAATTATATGGATCTCACACGAGCCACGCAAAAGCTTGTGAAACCACACTTTCCGGTTTCACAGGTATATGGCCGAGTTAAGGAATCGCACAACCGCGCTAAGTTCTTTGGCTTTGGCTCTGACTTTGCTTATCCTGCATGCTATGAAGAGTCGTCAGTACAAATCTACAGGCTGAGTGATCTTGGACTGGCAGACGATATAAGAGAGGTCATATGCGATATGCGGATATGGGTCAAAGTTATCGAGGCCTGTCACCATGGATTATTGGCAAATCCTGATTCTTCCCTCCTTGCCGCTCATAGAAATCTTATTCAGCAACGGCTCCTCGCGACTCTTCCGGAGGGATACGATGGCACAAAGCCCCTGGACATTGACAAAACCACAGAGATGCGAGAGGATGGCAATGGTTGGATCAATGAGACTGTTCAAACCGCCATGCTGATATTTTCATTGGGCGTCACATGCCCTATCACCTACCCACCTCCCTATCACCATGCCGCACGGAGATTACAAGCTCAAATCGAGCGGTATATGCAGAAAGCAGTTGACCTAGAGTTATTCCACTTTCTGACATGGCTCGGTATGCTGGGAGCTCTGTGTGCAGAGCAGGTAGGCGATGAGCGCAGAGAGTGGTATATCCATTTCTTGAGCACGATCGAACGAAATCATACTGTCACAAGAACTACGAGAAATTGGGAGCAGGTGAAGCGAGAGTCGCTTGAACCATTTCTGTGGTCTGTCGTCGCTTGCGATGCTGCTGCAGAAGCAGCGTGGTTTCATGTCCAACTTCAAAGCTGGGATGTGACTGCGTGGTCTAGTATGTTGGGAACGATATGCGGATAAGAAAAAGGAACGAGACCGGCCGTGAGGATGATTTATATTACCACCATTACAAAGTCACTCGTGTAAGCTAGATGTAATAGGGCAAAATGACATGAAGCCATTCCCAACACATACCCTGGCCCAGTCCTACCGCAAAGCCTGTTTCTTCTTTAAGCATATGTATAAGCGTCATCGACAGCTACTCAGACTCGGGGGTTGAGCGCTAATCCTCATGGAGTATATACACTAACCCCCATTTCGCATATACACTAATCTTAATCCAGTATTTGCACTAATCGCCCTTGCATTCGCTAGTGCTTATGGACATCGAAGACGGCTCAAGCCGTTATCTCCAGGTGTTGAAAGCGACTGTTCCATCGACCAGTAAGTCACTTGAGCCGTGTGCCACTCAAATTACAGTAAACAGGGAGATCTCGACGGTATCTCCGGCAATTCTCTACCAATACCAGAAGACATATATGGATCAACTACCGGACTTAGTGGCAAACCAACGCGCCCGATCCATGGTTGTATGCATAAATGTCCGATACTTTTCGTAGGGCTTGAGGTTCACGAATATTTATAAATCCCAAGGCTATCCATCATCCAGAACCCGTAGAAGTCACTCACACTCCATCACATTTCTCCAGTACATTCACTCTACATTCACCTCTCATTACCATGTCTCTCAGTGGGAAAGTCATCCTTGTCACCGGCGGTTCCAAAGGTATTGGCAAAGCCGTCGTTGAGCGTGTTGCCGCCGACGGTGCAAGCGTCGTTATCAATTACGCTAACGATGCTGCTCCTGCGGAGGAACTGGTCAACAAGATTGGTTCTGATAAGGCTCTCGCCTTCAAGGCTGATGTCTCAAGCATCTCTGAGATTGAAAAGCTCGTTGAAGCAACCGTGGAGAAATTCGGGAAGATCGATTGTGTCATGGCCAATGCTGCTTGTGCTCCCATGAATGATCTTGAGAGTACTACTGAAGAGGGCTTTGACAAGGCTTTCAATCTGAATGTCAAAGGTCCTTACTTTTTGGTTCAAGTAAGTGTCACCCCTGTATGAGCAAAAACAAAATTCTAACCTCCAACAGAAAGCTGTAAAGCACATGCCCCGTGATAGCCGAGTCATCCTTGTATCTAGTGGTGTCCTGCATCAATCTCAGGTTGCACCTCGCTACCTTCTCTACGCATCTTCAAAGGGCTCCATCGAGCAGATGACACGAATTATGGCAAAGGATCTTGGACCCAAGGGTATTACTGTTAATGCCATCGCTCCTGGTCCTACTGCGACGGAAATGTTCTTCCAGGGCAAGTCAGAAGAGCTTATCGCCACCATCGCCGGTTTCAGTCCACTGGGACGTCTTGGAAGACCAGACGAAATTGCTGGGTTGGCTGCTTTTCTTGCAGGACCGACTAGTTCATGGGTGTCTGGTCAGGTCATTGGGGCCAATGGAGGTTCATTTGTTTAGGCTAATACAATAGGTTTTTTTATTTTCATATGCAATGCATGTAGTGGAATGTTTCATACTGGTCTTAAATGCTAGCAAAATCAACCCGTGATAGAACTCATGAGGCGCTTTGTTAGTATATTCTCATTAATGAATCTTTTCTCGAGGTGCATCGCCTCCTCCTATTGTGGTTATAAAGCTATGGGTGACAGTGGTGGGAATCTTACAAATAAATTCCCTTATTCTTCTTCACCATGGTCCACTTGACTACTATTCGTGGCCATTCCTTAACGCAGGGCAACCCGAGAGCCTGTTTTCTATTTATATCTCAGAGCCTCGTTCATCCCACCCAAACTTTGTGTTGGCTGAGAAGTGCATGACCTGGCACTTCTTCTGACGAATCAAGTCTTGGGGTCCTAGCAATTCTTTTCAGCTTGCAATAAGCAGAGATTCAAAGTGAGGACATTTTTTGGATCTGATTCGCCAGATATCGGCAATGGAGGAACACTTGGCTGGGGTTAAAGTTGCAGTGAAACCGTGCATGGGTTGAATCATTGAATTACGACAATCTTGCATGCTGTTTGCATGCACCAGCAACTAACTTGTCTCCAAATGGTAGAATCAGGCAGCAGACCGGGTTCCTGAGCGGCGCAAAGGGCAGTCAGGTCTAGATAGTAATATTTGTTCATGATATCATGGAAATGTTGAGCTATATGCGTAATTTACATCGAACCTTTCATATGATATAGTGACTTGTGTTACATACTGGCCACCCTTTTGGTATGTATTCTGCTAGTCAATGCAACCTAAGAGTTGAGTGCAATTCTTTGCTCAAGCAATCCAGAACCAAACACGCTCGAGCCAATTTCTAGGTTCAATGATAGGCCATGTCGACTCCAAGCGATCAATCTCTGCCTTGCCAGACCAAATATCCATCTCAGAGTACTTGACATATTTTGACCTTTTGACAAATTTATATCCAAAAACCAAGACGAGAAAGATAGGAATGTTGATATATGGGGGTAGGAAGGTCTTTGCACTGAAGCGGCCCGGAAAGAAGGCATCGAAGCCGTTAAAGATGGCAACGATAGAGCAGAAACAGAAAGAGAAGTAAGCCAGGTATGGCTGGAGTGGCGACTTGAAAGGTAATGTGTTTCGGTCGATACCGTTGTATCTGAGACAGTAATAGAAGCGAAGATAAGTGAAAGAGACACTGGCCCAGATGATGAGCGCTCCAACGCCACTCAGGTTGCTGAACCAAAAGAAGACCTCTGCGCCGCTATTGCTGACGTTGAGATACACCAACAATCCAAAGATAGTGGTGACAGCGACACAGAGATAAGGTACACCGAACCGCTCCCATGCCAGAATGGCTGGTGCTTTGCCATCAAGCGCCGCGGCATAGAGCACACGAGTCGCAGCGTAGAAGAGAGAGTTGCCGGAAGACCACGCTGATGTGAGGATGACGGCATTGATAATCGATGGGAGTATCTTGATGCCCCCATTCCGGATGGCGATTACGAAAGGACTCTGTGCAGCACCGGGTGCAGACTTGTTGATAGCGTTGAGAAGATTTGGGTCTTTGGATGAGACGCATAGACCGACGAGGAAGATTGAGAGAACGTAGAAGATTGCAATTCTCCAAAAGACTCGGCGGATGGCTTTGGGGATGTTTCGACGGGGGTTCTCTGTCTCTCCAGATGCCATGACTACCATCTCACTGCCACCGTAGGAGAAAGTCGCCGTGATGAATACCTTCACGAATGCCAGGAATCTACCAAGAGCACCTGATTTGAGATATTCATTCATGGGCCCGGGATGGTTCCAATAACGGAACCCAATTGCTTCACCATTCGGAGCCCCGCCGACAGTGATGATGAACATCAGAAGGATAAGTCCGACAATCGTCATTAGTTTAATGGCTCCAAAGACAAATTCTGCTTCCCCATAGATGCGCACGGGCAAGCAATTGAGGAGAACCATGGAGAAGTAGAAGAGTGTGATCAAACCAACTTGAGAAACATCATTCTGCCAGTAGTTGACAATAACAGCCGAGACGGTTACTTCAATCGGAACTCCGATGGCGAATTGATACCAATAATTCCACGCAAGAGCAAAACCGAGAGCCGGATCAACAAAACGCGCAGCGAAAATGGGCACAGGTCCTGGGATGGGCAACCAAGCTGCCATCTCACCAACACTGTTAAGCACGCAGTAGATATTAAAGCCTGTGATTGTGTATGCCAGGAATGCTGAGAGGGGCCCAGCCAGCGACAGGACTTGTCCACTGCCGACGAAGAGGCCCGTGCCGATGGCACCAGAGAGAGCCAGGAATTGGACATGCCGGGACTTTAGTTTACGGTTCAAGGTACCGAGGTTTCGGTTCTCGTATTCTGTTGCTTTGGCATCGGCCGTTGGGTCGTTGTTGGTTGGGAGTGGTGTTGGTTCGATGGTGGGTGACTCCCTACCCGCTTCTATATCGGGGTTTTTCTTGTCGATATCCATGCTTGGTCACTGCGATGTAACAATAATATGACTGCAGATGTCTTAAAGGGTTTGGAGAGACAATAAATATCGAATATGGAAACAAAGATTTTGAAGAAAAAGAAGTACGGATATGAGGCATTAAGGTAAGAGTTCGGTTCTTTCGCCATCCATCCACCTTCAGACATCCGTGGGCAAACTTTCAGGTGTACATTTCTGGTGCTTAAGCCGGTGATACTGGATCCAGCTCCCCACGCTATGACAAACAGATGAAAATATCAGAAGACTTTGAGCAAGGGTCAGTCCAATCATTGTTAACCTAGCTGCAGGAATATCCATCTGTTTGAAGATGCAGCTTTGGGGTGAGATTGATAACCCAAACTGCTAATTGATTAACACTGGTGTACTGTGTCTCACATATATTGCTGTTAGTGGCATAGCAGCTCTGATCCGATACTAAACGATCATCGTTGCACTTACGATGCAGCCACTCAACCTAAAAAGGAAGCTCGTCTCTCTTGACCTATGAACGAGGATACGAGCCGCAATAACCGGCTTGGCAACTGATCCGAGGTCGGTGATGCACTGATTGATAAGATGACTCGGCAAGCATCTCATCAGAGATGGTGCATCGATCTGCAGAGATCAACCCATTGTTCCGCGGTTGACTCCACCGCTGTCCGAAGGGCCCAAATGCTTGTGATTTTGTCTAGCCAAACTCATTGGAGGGCTTGATTCCCTTTGGGTACGGCAGCGTCGCTCCAGAACATGTCTCAATGAAATGACTGAAAGTCAGACAATTAATTCCCTTCTTAATTAAGTATTTTTTTCTCAGGGTTTAAAATTCCTGACGTTGTTATGCACCTTTTCGTTGGTTGGAAGCCCATTTGTTACGCGAGACGCGTTCTCGTGCAAACTTCGCGTCATGTCCCGGCTGCCCACCGCTGACTACCCTGTTGCGATAAACATGCGATCCTTTTCGGACTGAAGACGACCTGTAGCATGGCCAAATCCTCTAGAAACGGTCTGATCAGATATATGAATACGTTTGCTTTGTAAGCCAAGTACCTGTTTTCAAACACTCGCTGTCATTTAGACATTGATAAGTTGAGTTCAAACACTCGCAACACTTTTTGTCTGGGTAGCGAGACAACAGTTACAACATGGGTACACTGCACCATCGAATATTTAGCATACCTAGTGTTCTAAACAGTCCTTTGCCAAAGAAACCATCTTAGCACCTCCGATACAAATGTCTCTGGCAGCAGACCAGGAGATAATGACAAAAGCAACCAGAGCAACACAGGCCAAAACTCTTTTCACTTTCATATTTTCTCTGACGATTGTTTGCTCTCAACCAATCAGAAGGCGCCTCGATGGCTCAGTGGTAGAGCGTGTCACTAGTAATGACAAGGTCCACGGTTCGATCCCGTGTCGAGGCACGATCATACAAGGACTTTCTTTTTCTCATTTTTGCCTTCTATAACTGGCATATCAGTGTTCGAAATATGCAAATATCTCTTTGACATCGCCAGATTATCGAATCAACGCCAATTCGGAACCTCAAAACAGTGAATAGATTTGATGTGTGATGATATTACAATCTTAGACCCAACCCTCAGAAATAGCCTATTCGTACACTTTCCCATTCGGTCTCATCCTAAGCCTTATTCAACGCATCATCGATAATCTTCCAAGTATGATCCCTCACTTTCTTCACCTGATCCTCGCTCCAAACTGGCTTCTCAAAAACCTTTCCCTTTCGACTTACAAAAGCGTAATGCTTATCCTTGGCCTTTGCTGCTTCATCCACTCCTGTCATCATGTTCTCAGCACACGTCTCGGACGAAATACCCAAAACGGAGCCTAAGCCTGAAAAAGGTAGGCGCATGTACCAAGGCAGTGAATGCATGATGTTGGTGTTGACAAGACCCGGAAAAGCGTGGATGAAGTGTCGGTTCTTGGTCCCCTCTGCCTTCTGCTCGGTTGCGTAACCCTGGATCATGGCGTCTGTCATGGACAGACAGTGACCTGCTGCGCTTACAAGGCTGAAGTTGGACTTTAGATCTAGGTCTTCCCAGTTGAGCTTATCTGGACTTCCTCCAGTGCTGTCCAGCACGATCAGAACGTTGGCGTCGTCTGTGAGAGTAGGGAGCAGCTCGCGGATGAGCAATTGTCGCCCATAGTAATGAAGCGCCATCTTGCGATCAATGCCTTCAGGCGTCTCTGTTCTTCCAGCGGTCGTGAGAATACCCTGAGACAGGACGAGAGTGCTGAAGCGGTCTTGTGAAGCCTTGAGTTCATCGGTGTAAGCCTTGATGGAGCGCATTGATGATGCGTCTAGAGCTTTGAACTGGATGTTTGAGTGGGGGATGTTCTTTGGCTCATTGCGGCCGCTGATGACGACGGTTGATGAGGGGGAGGAGGCGGCGATGCGACAAGCGATGCCGAAGCCGATGCCACCTGTTCCGCCGACGACGAGAGACTTTGTGGCCATGTTGTCGATTTACAGATGCTGTGTGTTGAGCGAGTCAAATTGGGGAATAGTGTGAGGATGATTTGAGGAGGCGTGATGCAGAGTTCTTGGTCTATTTATCGAATTGAGGTCATAGCGCCATATGATGTGATACCGTACAATTTCGGAGTTTATCACCATGCGCTAACTCCGGCTCTTGTGCTTCCGCCGCTCCGCAATGCAACCAAGACACTCCGCAGGACCAATCATTGCTGGCATTCATTGAATAGCATGTTCCATTTTCGTATCCCGTATGGATAGACGATGCTGAAAGAATGAAATCAGCAGGAATGTCAAACATGCCTTTATCTGGCTTGTTCTCGGTTTGCTCAGCATGTGAATATTCTTCATATTATTTATTAGTCAACAAACAAGGGACTCCTTGTTGTTTGGGCGAGGAGAAGCAAAGTAAAATGAATGGTACCATGGCATATCCAATAACTTCATTCGACGTCAATGTCGCATCGCATATCACGACGTAGTATATCACATCCATTATGCCCCAAGACCAGTTCCAGGCGCATCTTGTTCGCTCATTTTGATAGGCATCTTCAACCAACCCTTCTTATCAGCCTCAAGAATCGCCTTCAACCAAGCATTCGCCATCTTCTCATACCCTTCATCATTTGGATGTTTTGAGTCTCCGAGATCTTCCTTTTTGATATCAATCGGAACTTCGAGAATATGTTTGCCAGCCTTTTGTCTTGCTGAGATAAGAGACCGAATCTGAGGGTTGAATTTATCTGTATTCGCTTGCATTCTCTTGTCGTTGGCCCAGATCACTGGTGCCAGGCAGATGGTCACGTCTGGCGCCATTTTGAAGATTCCGTCGACGATGTCTGCCATGATATCTGCTGCGATGTCGAGGTCTATTTCTTTGTCCATGTTGTTGGTGCCGGCGTGGATGAGGACGACGTTTGGCCGGGCTGTTATCGGTTTCTGCCAGTAACCATTGATATCGCCGAGCATCTTTCCACTGTGACCTTCATGATGCCCATCTATCATGTCGCCGTTTTTTAATGTGCCAACCATGTTGACCTTGACTCCCTGCTTGAGGATCTTTTGTCGCAATGGTAAGCGGTAGCCAACTATTCCAGTTGAGCCGGTTCCTTTTGTGATTGAGTCACCTAATGGAAGGACTCGGATATTAGGAAGTGCAGTGGTTGGCGTGATGGACAACGATATGAACACCGCCACCATGGTGAAGACATTGCGAAGTGATGGGAACATAGCGAATAAGATTTTGGGCTGACCTTTCAAGATGCTGTTGAGATCAGAGAGCCTCGGGACTCAAAAAGTGGCGTCAAATGAGAACGCCAGCGCAATAAATAGCCTCACCGGGAACTGACGTCGCTATCCTTGACATCATCTTAGCAACCTCTACTAAGGTCGAAATGCAGGTCGGTCAGCAATCAATGCATGTGAGATATCGTGGTGTAAGCTCATTGGACTCGTTGGATTCCGGCAAAAGTCGATAAGACAAATATATGCCGGTGACCACCGCAAAGTGTGCCACCAGGCCAGGGCGTTGATCACACTTGCAGCAAGAGACATTATACTATACGAAAGTAGTGATCTTGGCTCGCTTGGAGAATGGTGGATTGGGGGCCTTGCAGCTTATGTGACAGGGATGAGGGTTGGGAGTCTGACTAGGGATGCCAGATGACGAAACGAGTGATCTCGTGGACGCGACAGGTCGCAATGAAGGCAATATTGTTACTCTGATATAAGAGCAGAGTAGCACCCATCGATTTGCCGCAACTGATCAGCGAGACAATTGCCCTGTACTGAATTTTGTTTCTGCACCTAATGTTTTGTCGACCTAACCTCTCCATAATTGATCACCAGACCCTTGTACTGCGCCGCATGAAACAAACATGGATCTATTTATCTAAGCTTACCGATATCTTCCAAGCGACCCAGCCACCAACTCATCACCCTTCAAGGATACTTCAGCTGCACCGTCAGATGCGCAAATAGAGTGGGCCATAGCACTTGGTAAGTTTAGAAGTTGCAAGCATCACAGTGGTATTCCGTAAGGGAGCAGTCAATTACCCTTGCTATATGGGCTTTAAATAGTTTCTATATTGCTCGCTTCGGTCCTCTCGAGTGGGGGATCTAGGCTCTCTCAATCCGTGAGACAGTCGGCGCTTTGTCGCGATCATCAACGTCCTCGAGCATATCATCCATTTTGGACTGGTTGCTGTGGAACTTGCTCGCTGCAGCCGCCGCATCACCCTTTCTTCCCGTGTCAAAAAGAACAGAAACTTCTTCAATTGTCATATTTCTACAAAAGTCAGTGGCAAGCTTAGAGCAGGAAATGGGATAGTGAAATACCTCGTCTCGGGGAAGAAGAACAAAATAAGCACAAGATACATGGCGATGACAGCAATGTAGACAATATAACTACTTCAGGTCAGTATTTCTGTCAAAAATAGCACTCAGTATCACTTACTATTTCCATGCGATGGCTTGCAGCGCCACGGGATTGACCCACTGGTTGAAGGCCAACGCAACACTCTGAACACTCAGCTCAATACTCAACCCCTTGAGTCTCAAATTATATGGCAGGATCTCAGCGCCGTAAGCAAAAGGCAACGGTGACCAGCTGATGCAGTAGAAAGTCTTGAAGAGATACATCATGGGCACCACCGCAATACCCACGCCATGAGAAGGATTCTCAGCAAAAGAGCCGCTGAGACCGGTGATGATAGTGTACGCTACACACATTCCAGCGGTACCAGTAATCCAGAGTGTGCGGCGACCAAGGCGCTCAGCGCTCATGGCTCCGGCGTAAGCCCAGATGAGAGACCAGATCGCCATACCTCCATTGATACCAGCGATGGAACTGGATGAAGTGATGCCCACGAGCTTGAGAGCGGGTGATAGGTAATACGCGATGATACCGTTGCCAACCCAATTGGAGCCTGTGCCCATAGTCACAAGAACCAGGAGTCGCCGTCGATTACCAGGTGTTTTGAGGAAATCGCTGTACTGGGAGTTATTGTTCTCTTTCTCAAATCGCAGAGCTTGGCAAATCTCATCGAACTCATATCGCACCAACTCGTCGTCAAGATCGCCGTTGGCATGTTCGTCAGCGAGAACTTTGAGTGCTTCTTCGGATCGATCGTGGTCGATGAGCCATCGAGGGCTTTCGGGTACTAAAAGAAGATGAACGAGGACAACTGCTGGTGCAAAGGCCTGGAATAGGCATGGTGCTCGCCATCGCCACTCCGTATCAGGCCAGGACAAGGTGCCGTAGCAGAACCACGCGGCTACAATCTGGCCAACGTAGTAATTACTGTAGTACGCAGTAGCTACGTACGGTCGAAGACGAGGATGTGCTAGCTCCTGAAGCAAAGCAATACCGGTGATCTTGCCAAAAGGCCCGGCAGCACCGATGATGACTCTTCCACCAATAAACGTCCCAAGATCCTTAGCAAACGCGTTAAGAAACGCACCAAGGATCAACAAAACAGAGCCAACAGCCAGACACCACTTTCGTCCCCATATCCCATTGATCCAAGAAGCGACAAAGGGAGTGACAATGGCTGGGAGGAAAAGACTGGCTGAGATGAGACCCAGTGTATTTCCTGAAGGATGATCGAAGTATTCTTCCCATTGAGGAATCGCTTGAAGGCCGTTCATGAGTGAGGCGTCGAAGCCGAGATAGAAAACGGCGAAGTAGAAACCAACGCAGTGCCAGACATTTCTACGTAGACCAGGGTCTTTGTACCAAGTTGGATGCGTGTTGTTTTTAAGATGGGCGTAGTGTAGTGTCTTTGTGGCCTTTGGCCTGAAGAACTCGGCCACCGATTTGAACATCTTAATTACTGGGAAGAAAGGTACTGAACGGTAGGGGACAGAGCAAGTGATCTGCTCTCGTTTAGCTATATATCTTGAGAGGGTCCCTCGTCTTGGATCAACACTGCCTATTCTGCGGGGTAGACCTGGGGTAAACCTGGGGTAGCGGATAACCATGTCCATGGGACGATTTTGTCTGGGCAGAGTCAATCCGACTGCAGCAACTGGCTTACCAGTCGGACGGATCACCGATTCTTTGATACCAGGATTATGGGACGGCTCGAAGGCCGGCTGGGAAGGCTGTATGCTTCCGAGGATATGCGCCATCATACGAAGTTTGTCTCCATCTCTGACTCGGGCATTGCTGTTGGAGTGGCAAGGAGGGTGCCTTTGGCGGGCTACGGGTGTTTATCTTGAACCGTTGAGAATTAGCAAGCTAGTAAAAGTCGAGGATATGCATTTATTCGTGATATTATTGCGCGAGTTAGACCTGAACCTTTTCATATACTGGCTCATTTCCTGATCTCGCCGATCGGATCGGCAGATGAAGAGGCTTCGAAAGAAAATGGGAGATTGTACATCTCGAAAGGCCTGATGTTGTGTTATTAAATCTACGACGATGCCTCTTCGAATGCCTTTCGATTGACTGCCGTTGTCGGCTCCCCACAAAACTCCCCATGCTCATCCACGACCCTCAAGATATTCTCCATCGCCTTGAGCTCAAAGTTAATCCTCGTCGTGACAGCCGCTCCGCCATTATGACACGTCAGAGTGACATTATCCATGGCTGCTAGTTCTTTGGAGACTTGCGGCTCATGATAATGAACGTCTAGACCTGCAGCTGATATCTTTCCACTCTTCAGCGCCTCGATCAACGCATCCTCGTTGACGATCTGGCCGCGAGCTGTATTGACAAGTCGTGCACCATTTTTCATAGCCGCAAATGCTTCTCTGTTGATGAGATCTTGGGTGTGAGCATTGAGAGGGGTATGCAGAGTTACACAGTCCGCGATTCCCAATAACTCGTGAAGCGATGAGTGATATGTAGCTTGAAGCTCCTCTTCAACCTCGGGTGGTGAGCGAACCACATCGTAATAATGAATCTTCATGCCCAGCGCCAACCGCGCTTTGCTAGCAAGTAATTTGCTGATGTTTCCTAAACCGACTATGCCAAGGATATGGCCCCGAGGATTGTAAGAGATGGTTGCAATGGACTTATGCATAGCGTTGAACTCCTCAGGATCGCAGGTGCGTGCGCCACGCTGTGAGAGCCAGAAGTTTCGAAATACAGAGAGAATCATGAAGAGGGCTGTATCTGAGACGGCCTCATCGCTTGCGCCAGCGCCGTTGGCGTACCAAATGCGACGACGACCGAGAGCGTCAACATCAGCCCAGTTAAAACCTGCACCGGCAGATCCGAAGATGCGAACTGAATGTGGGAGAAGAGAGATGAGTTCATCATCCCATTGACCCATTTCACCACCGGTCTGGAAATTAGGACGGAATATTGCCGAGAACTGGCCATACCTGCCAACATATTAGCTGTCCGTTTTTCAGGCTGCGAAGCTCTGAGTGACATACTTATTTTCTTTCAGTGCCTTGATAAAAGATTCTCTGTCAGGCTCCTCATTTGCAACGACTTCAAATCTTTTGGTGAAGACATTGTTGTAAAAGTCATGATTATACTTGATATCCTCGCCTAGGCGGAGTACTATTGGTTTCTTGGAGGACATTATGTAAAAGCCTACACTGAGTCTTCTGAATGATGAGACAATATGAAGATTTGGGCCGATGGATTTTCTGTTTCCAGTTAACAAAATTCGACAGCTGCTTCGTATCTCGCAACTCAGCGCATTATTTTATGTTAGCCGTGCTGTAATTGTAAACCAATGAGTTGGCTCACTTCAACACGGAAATATCACCGTCACGGATGTAACATGGAGCAAATCCGTTATCTTGAGGGGAACGGACCCTAGTTCTACAAGCCGAGGGGTGGTAGCACCAATAGGCATGAAGACCGAAAGTTGGATGTGCTACCCTTGTCCCTTTTCCGCGGGAAGCGAGTTACTACATTTGGCACTCCCCTGAGATACCCTAAACCAGAAGATAACTACAGAAGCCTTGATCGATTCGTTCAAACTTGTTAGGTTGAAGCTCCTGTTTTTCTCCGTCCAGACTCAACAGAGGTAAGAAAGTCTGGGGTCAAGATGAGCGTGGCTATATCGCGCCCGGAGTCTCAAATGGGGGGCTCGGCACTTTATGCTGTTAGACGTAAGGCTATTGTTATTCCATGTAAAAGGGGAGTATAAAAGGGGGAGAATTCTCCAAGTTGAGTCTCACGGATAGCAAAAACTGCAATCTATAGTAAGGGTGACTGAAAGGATTCAAAGCCGAGATAAATTTAGAACATACCTTACGATATGAATGCAAGGGGCATGCTATTTTTCGTAACTCAAGTTGTCATCTAGATATGTTCATTGTAGCTTAGCCTTGTAGCTGAAAGCTTGTCATCGCATGTTGCCTTTGTTACTCTTGGTAAGCTGTGGTGATATTGAGACATAGGGTACCTATACCGAGCTGAAGTATAGAATTCGAGGCTTAGCAAGATATAAATCATGCGATATACCTAAGAGTCTGAGACTGGGTTCCAGACCCCTTGCAGGTCTTTTCGCTTACATCCCTTAGCCCGATCGAATTTATCCCACGTGCAATTAGTTCTATATCGATAGCTATTGTGTTAAGTGTAATAAGCATGGCGTAGTACTGTTGCTGCCAATCAAACGCTTGATCATTCGTACTCTTTAATACAGCGGTTGATAAGACCAAAGGAAGTCAGATAGCTTATAAGACGGCGAGTAAGCCAGAATAAATATGGACTACACGTTATTTGGGTTGTCAACGAAACTATCAACATCGGCGTGTTATGGCACCATTGATGTTGCATCGCCGTCGCTTCTAGCATTGTGTCACCGCAATATCTCACAAAATATGTATGTTACGGCTGAGCCGAACTTAGTTGATTTCACGTGGCATAAATTGTGCCTTGCAGAAGTCAGGGTCCTTGAGTGGCTGAGCTCATAAGACAAGCTTTTATTGACACTTGTTGGGCTATTTGTGAAAATGTCAGGTCGCGTCACCCTGCAGAGCACGTGGCATGGCAGATGAAAGGACAGGAGTTGGTAAGATTCCACAACTCTTCCAAGATGCAGCCTTGTCATATATCATTATCAGACATGACTCGTTGGCCTGTCACACCTTTGTCCGTTGAATTTCAACTCCCGAAGATAATCCACGGCAAATGGGCTCGGCATCGGGGACATGCTGAAAACTGCAGTGATTTCCTAGCGAGGCCAACCCTTCTGGATTAGTCTACGGTTGTTAGTCGTGCCGCCAAGCAGGATCGGCGTTGCGGAAATTCATGGCACTGTTCCGGATTGCCAGCTAAGCCAACACACAAGCGGGGGTTCGTCGCAGATGATGCAAAGCCACTGTATTCTTAAGCTGCGTGGGGGGCTGTTGCAGAACATTATTGACCGACTACAAAACGTATCAGTGAGTTACATCCCGTGAAGGAGATCGCAATAGAGATTGAAAGAGAAAGACACCAGAGAATGGCACGAGCTCTCGTTGAATAATTTCCCTGTGAATTGATTATCTTGTTTATCACACGGCTCATAAAGCTGGAGAAGAGTTAAAAGGGTAGCGATCGACAGTCAGTGCATTAGATCCCTGGTGATCAGTGGAATAGTGGAGGGAACACGGGGTATTACCGAGCCTTTAGTCCGCGGATCATTGGCCGACATACAGAGCTAAAGAGGACGGGGTCGCTCGCTGATTATAGCTTCTAAATTTAAAGAATCTTATTCGATGCCTCTACTATGTATATCAAGGAGCTTCCTTGTTACTGTTGGAAACTATCGTTTGCAAATCTTGTGGTAGCCTTGTCGCCCAGTACTAGGCTATATCAGACATGCAGACTTGGCTCTTACAAAGGGTACCTACTTTTCTCCATTCTGGTCCTTCAATTAACTATCAGTAAAGCAAACCAAGTTTCATCCATTTTCAATGATATGCTCTTCGGACAGGTTCTCATCCGGAAGGTGGCATCCCACCTTCGTGCATGGACGTGACTAATAACCCTGGTCCAACACCCCCAAGACCCTGAGCTGAGACATTTATCTCGCCTTCTATGGAAGCACGGCCACTGACTCAGTATCCCTCCGCCTGTGTGCATATCCTGCATATCCTTCATTAGCTGAGATATAGCGTCAATGCTGCGGGTCATCACCGCTTCTAGTGTGCGGGACTCTGTAACCTGCACGGTGGTATTGAGTTGATGGCCAAGAAACATGCTTGACGTTTGACAGGTAGCTATAGCTAGTCTAGACTATTTAGCAGGAGATATAAGAGCGACGCCAGCCCTTCCCGTTCTTGAGGCTCTCACACATCTATCCTTGTAGAGATCGTCATCCATTCCTTCACGATGCGTTGCACTGCATTCTTGGCCTTTGGCCTTTCGACATGTGTCGCTGCTCGTCCTGAGATTCCATTCATTAGTACCCTGCTTGATCCCCTGCAGCACATCGTGCAGTCTGCATATGCGGGTGATGGGCTCAAGGTTGGAGCTCTTGGCCAGATTGGCGGCATTCCTGGTGTTGATGCCAGCTACGACTACGTTGTTGTAGGAGGAGGTACAGCAGGCAACACCATTGGTTACCGACTAGCCAAGGCTGGATACAGTGTCGCAATTATTGAAGCCGGCGCTTTTCTCGAGATCTCCAAACCCATCCTTGCGACAGCTCCGGGAGGTGTTACTGCTGGTAGTGGTGCCAGTCTTCTCGACTCTAACCCTCTGCGCGACTGGAAATTCACCACTACACCTCAGACAGGCGCCGATAACCGAGAGATTCACTATGCGCGCGGCAAGGTCCTTGGCGGCTCATCTCAACTCAACTTCCTGGTCTATCACCGACCTACGAACGGTACCATGACTAAGTGGGCTGAGGAGGTTGGAGATGATAGCTACAGGTGAGTGGTAATCCAAAATGACGGCAAGAAAGCTACTAACAGTCAAGACAGATGGGATCAGATGTTGCCTCACTTCAAGGCCAGCCCCTCATTCACACCCCCCGACAACGAGAAGCGAGGCCCCAATGTGATAACCGACTACGACCCTAAAGCCTTTTCATCCGAGGGAGGTCCCCTGCAAATCAGCTACGCCAACTACGTCCCCTCCTGGGCCGCTCTCGTCGCAAAGGGTCTCAACTCCCTTGGACTCAAGAGCATCGATGGTTTCAGCAGCGGCAGCCTGCTCGGTTACTCATACACCACTACTACGGTCAACCCCAAAAAGTCAACTCGAAGTGCCTCCGATGACTTTGTCAAGGCTGCTCGAAGCGAGAACCTCAAGACTCTCAAGGTTTACACTCAGAGTCTCGCCAAGAAGGTGACTTTCGACGGCAACAAGAAGGCTACTGGTGTTGAGGTCAGCTCTCTTGGTATTGATTACACTCTCAAGGCTCGCAAGGAGGTCATTGTCAGTGGTGGAACTTTCCAATCACCCCAGATTCTGATGGTTTCTGGTGTCGGTCCCAAGAAGCACTTGGAGGAGCATGAGATTACTGTTGTCGCTGACCTCCCAGGTGTCGGTCAGAACCTATGGGACCACGTCCTCTTTGGACCATCATTCGAAGTTCAAGGGCTGGAGGATACTCTTAGCGTGGCTGTTAACAATGCCACTATCTTTCAGGGTGCTCTTGATGCATACATTCAGCAGCAAGCTGGTCCTTTGACATCTAACCAAGTCGAACTGTTGGGCTGGGAGAAGCTTCCTAAGAAGTACCGATCTAAGCTGTCAGCCAAGACTCTCAAGGATCTTTCTGCCTTCCCTGATGACTGGCCTGAGGTTGAGTTCATTCCTCTCAACGTGTACTCCGAGGACTGGTCATTCCCTATTATTCAGCAACCCAGTGATGGAAAGAAGTACACCAGCATCAACGGCGCTTTGGTTGCACCTCTGTCCCGCGGCAACATCACTCTGCAATCGAACTCAACATCCGATGCACCCCTCATCAACCCCAACTTCCTCGCTGACAAGGGCGACCAAGAAGTTGCCATCGCTCTCTTCCGCCGTCTCCGAGAAGTCGCCAAGTCAGCCCCCATGAAGAACACAGTCCTCAAGGAGGTGTATCCTGGCGAAGAGCACAAGACAGACGAGCAGATTCTTGCTGTTCTTCGTGATACTCTCATGACCGTTTGGCACGCTGCCTGTACATGCAAAATGGGCAAGAAGAACGACACAATGGCGGTTCTTGATTCCAAGGCGCGCGTGTATGGTGTCAAAGGCCTGCGTGTTGTTGATGCTTCTTCTTTCCCTCTACTTATCCCGGGTCATCCTACCGGTACAGTGTATGCGCTGGCTGAGAAGATTGCCCATGAGATTATTACAGAACAAAAGAATGAGGGTGCTGGATACAAGGTGGAGATTGGTGCGGAGGTTGCCTGATAGACATTCATTACATTTCCCTATTTTATTTAATTAATACGCAGCCATCCCGTTTTCTTTGTATCTAGTTTAACCGCATAGATTACATTAATTTCAGAATGAATTGTTCAATAACTTCGCATGATTCCAGCTAAGCGGTAACTGTCGGGAATATGAGCCTGGGGTTAGCTGTCGACCATTCGACGAGTATATGGCTTGCTTGACGTGCAACAAGTAGCAGATAAAGAGACCCTGATGTAGGTTAAAATTGCAGTGAAGTCGTAAGCCGGCACGTTTCAACGGAAGATTTAAGCTGTGCCAGCGTTGGTGATCTCCGATTGGCTTAAATTTGCCATAATTATTTCTGAAGTTCTTCTTACATTAAGAACGATCAGACAAAACCAAAAGTCTCTCAAAATAGAGATTCCAGAAATAGAATTGTTCCCGTAGGAAGACAAGTCTTCTACAATATCAAGCTCCTAGGTGATAGTGGAGCCCATCTAGGTGGAGCCTTGCCCTCTCACGAAAAAAATATGTGCGGCAGCCAAAAATGAGGGACACCAGATTTGAACTGATAACCTTTAGGAGTCACGATTACTTCAAGGAAGACCCTGAAGACACCTCGCTGGAATCTAACGCGCTTCCGTTGCGCCAGCCCCCCATTGGCTATTGTTGAAGAGTGAGTCGTAATTCCTCCTCAACATATCATCCCGGAAAATACGCCTCCACCAACGAGCATCCATGAGAAACAACCGTGGCTTTCCTGAGCTTGAGCTCGATTGAGGTACCAATACCGCACGATAACAGGTCCAGCTCGATAAGAAACAATACTTCATACTTCATACTTCATCTACAAAATGGAATTGTTCACAGTTGCGTTTACAGCGGTGAGCCCATCTAAAAAAACCGATAAATTAAGAGCCGAGACAAATTCTTGTCATGTCAAAAGGCAGTGTGTTCCCACAGTCTTATCCGGTCGCATGCCTGCCAAGCGCTTGCGGAAGAGTCTCCAACGCATATTTTCAGAAGACGAGTCTATTCACAAGAGAAGAGAGTTTGTCGAGAGGAACAAAAAAAATGATACTTAGGACCGAGCGTGGATCGAACACGCGACCTAGGGATCTGCAATCCCTCGCTCGTACCACTGAGCTATCGATCC
>JAWDHB010000125.1:0-107238 GCA_033439405.1 Fusarium sp. NFCCI 5145
ATTATTCTAAACCTCTAATAATAATTATTAAGTAATTAATATATTTTATATATATTTATATATAATTAATATTATATATCTAGAACTATTAATATAGTAATTTATCAGAATTAGCTTTATTTAATACAAACTTAACTAGATATCTTAACAGCTAATATTAGCCTTACTATAAAAAGGCAAAGCTAAAAGGTTTACCTTCTTACTATATTTAAATTGTGATTTCTTTAAATGCAGCTTTGCCTAATAACATAAACCCTTGCGCTTAAGCACACTAGTAATAAAATAAGACAAAGAAGCACAATAATTGCTTTTATTTATAGATTGCCTACTTCCGACTTTTTTTTCCAGCTTGTAGCAATTTTTTAAAAAGAATGTCAGTGGATTATATAGCGGGGGCTGAACTAATTAAATAAGATAAATCAAATATCTATAGTATGTACTCCGTACTCCGTTTTAACTACCTATAGTATGTACTCTGTACTGAATGAACTTGCGGTATAACAAATCCCGAACCATCGCCGAAACACCAAAGGATCCTTTATAAACCGATAGATAAGCTAGTCATTGTGTAGCCAACCGTTTCGCAGAAAATACTGTGGGCCCCCTTGTAAACCACAAATTGAGGGGTACGGAGATAAACCCCTGGACCCTTATTAGACCCTTCAGGTTCTCAGCTGCGCATCCAGAGGTCCTCCGGCAATTGAGTCTTCTGGTTGGTCAGATTAAGTCTGTCAAGTTCTCTCCTGCACACCCCACATATGCCAGCGTCGTCATCACCTCAGACAATGAAGTGGACCTCACATGCTCCATTCCACACTTGGTTTAGTGGAAGAAGTAGCCTGGGACGTTGGGTGCCGTTTGCATCTCGCTTGTCGTTTGGCGTATAACAACCCGCACACGTTGCAAAGCGTACGAGCTCCCAAGGGACCAACACGCCAAACTGGGGTTTCTGTTGTTTGACAATTCGCACAGCAAAGACCTGACGTTGGCGGTGGTGCTGGAACTCGTTGCTGCAGATGCATTAGAAATGGAAGAATGTGGGAGTCACAACTAGTCTGACCTTGCAGCGAGTTTGTTTATGAGGCTTGAAGCATCTGTTGCCAGCAACTCGCGAGCTTAATGCTTTATCATGTCGTGTGGTTGATGCCGACGTAGCGTTTGAGATCGTCCTTAACATAATGCATGAAGGAGGTGATGATGGGTGTTGCTCGAAGTGTGAAATTTCGGTCTCGCTCGCTAACGTATCGGCTATGGCTGATGTCTGGAATACGGGGACCTCGCCCAGCGGTCGGCCTTGGTCAACGAACCCAAGTTCGTGATTGTCATGATATGGCTGAAATGAGACGATTAGTTTCGAAAACACACGATAAAAATCTAGCATTAATATGCTGAAGGGCTTACCGAATCTCGAATGTCGTTGGGTTTGAACAGCTGAAAGGACTTGTGTTTGGGGGATAGAGGTGTTGCTCTGCAACGGCCAGCAGAGCGGGCTTGTCGACAACGAAAACACTTGCAGCGGGTCATCGGTTGAATGAGTGGCTGATGTTGTTGAGGCTTGTTTATCGATAGAAGAGGACAGGGGTAATCACGAGATTCGAATGAGCAACGCATGTTGGAAACAGCACAATCCACGATCTCGATGATGAGTGAAGGGCGTGGGGATCGGGGGGTTCTAATAAATGATATTCAGGGTCCATGGTAGACCCTAATGATGTCATAACGCGCAAATAATTATGCATCAGTGAAATAACTCCCTCCCACGCATATCTTGACCCAATTTAGCCACGACAGGATAACGTTCCCATGAAGCCGCTGTGGCTGTGGCCTAAACAAGTCCAATCAGGGCCCGGCGGGGGCCGCAGCCAATGGTGAGCTGACCGATGATGGTTGGTCCAGACGTGTTTACTGGCCGGGAACATAGTCCACAGACCGCTATTAAACCTGCTGAGGCCGCGCGCTGAAGCTCACAAAATTTTACCATTGGACTGACACACCGAAAACTTTCGGGTCTCGGATTAGAACTACCTTATCATTTGAGACTTTTAGGATCAAGAATAACGTGTCATTTCCCCTTGATCTTCTATTGCGCCACTCGCCTGATACTGTAATTAGTAATGTGACTAGCTGCGAGGTTGAACAAGTAGGCTTCAAATACACCTTTGTTCATAGAGTTTTGATGCTGACCAGAGGAGAACCCGCCAACGGCCCTACTGTGGCGTCGCCAATTAGAGAGGTCTCTTTCAAAACCTTACACCTACAGTTCCAAGAGCTTCTTCCGACCATTCTTATCCTTGAGAGGATCATTCCTTTGGAGGGGTTTTAATGCCCTCTTATCAGCCAAGCCAAAGTATGGCACTCCCCCACCAGACAAGCAGCCAACGCAGCACAAATCGTCTCCTCCAGGACCTGGTTAATGTCGCCGAAAGTCCCAGCGTTCACTGGGAAGCAATATGTAAGTGGCGCCCCTGGCATTTGTATCCTGCAACTAAACATGTCTAGCACCTCGAACAGTCGTCAAATGGCCGGCTGAGAGCCTTGCAGCCTATGAAGCCAGGCGGCATTCGATGACTGCCCAAGACGTTGATAGTCTGGTCGACTTTGGCAACCTTGGATATATAGGCAAGGTCGACGATAAATTGATATGCCCTATATGCATGGCAGTAATCAGAACTCCAATCGTCACACCTTGTGGGCATCTCTTCTGTCTCGAATGCCTACAGAAGCACTACGAAACACATCAATGCTGTCCTCTCGACAGAAGGAACTTCCGAGCAAGTCGAGTCAAGTTCTCAGAGAGTATTGCCGATGAGTTGGGGAACCTCCATGTTCTATGCCCAAATTTCTTGAGGGGATGTACTCATCAAACGAGGAGACACAGCGTAGTCAAACATGCAATGACATGCGATATTATGCCGCAAAACCAACTTCTTAGGCTAGACAGAGGGTGAAGAACATACAGCTGCCAGAGCCTAAAAACCGCGTCATCTTCTAACCAGGCATCGGTGAACCAGGACTCACTACTTAGTGCAGTTAGGCCTTAGGGGTCCGAACGCTTACAGGGCATTAGCCCTTGCGGTGACCGGAACACCCCCGCGGTTGTAAAAACTTGAAGAGTCACTAAAACCGTCGGGTGTTTGGAGACTCCACAAATCTCCCACTCTCGAAATTCCCATTTATGGAGTACAGTGCCATTGAACCTGGCTCGCAAAAGCCATCTTACTGATTCCGGCCATGGGACATATGCAGCAAGATCAACTGCAGATCATCTTCGCTTGCGTCATAGGATGGGATGTCATCTTGCAGTAATCCTGTAATAAGAAACCTACCATAAAATAAAAGTAATTGACTGCCTCGAATGTAGCTCTAACATACCAGTGAACGACGCTGATATTACATGGTCGTTTAAGATGGGTATGGTTTTCTATAAACACTTCCATTCTGCCGCTGCAATTATCGTGGCTAACAATATCAAGATTTCGACAGTTTTATTTGGGAAACCGAATGGTTCAATGACCAGCCAGCCGTTCTCGACGAATATGTAAAGGAAGATCCCATTACGAATAGCAATAGCCTTTCACTTAATGATGCAACGATCAGTCTTTCTATTTGCTCCCCAACTTTTTGGAACGGACCCTGTGCTGCCGCGGAGCATGCACCTATATCAACAATTCCAGCTTCCGAATTTCCCACCGCCATCACATTTCAGGAGCCAGGTCGCTTGTCTGGATCTCGGAGAGAGGACCAAGAACGAGGCTGTCACTCCAGTGAAGGTCCCATTCGAAAAACTGTGAGGCGACGTTCACTGAAAAACGATAAGACGAACGCTGTATCAAAGGGCGACGGAAATTCGGAAAGCCGTCCAAAAACCTACGGCCGGTATAGCAAGAACGAAACAAACCATCAGTCCGATGGCAACACTATACCAATAAAAGAGAGGAATTGCATTGCATCCAGGAAGGTTCGAAAAAAGAAGAAAAGAGAACAGCAAAGGCTGGAATCGGAAAAGGAAGATTTGGAACAAAGCAATCGAAAACTATCAACCTGCATGAATGACCTGACTGACTTGATCTACGAGCTAAAGACGGAGCTTTTACAGCACTCCAACTGTAATTGTATCCTTATTCAAGAGTATCTCGCTCAGGAGGCTCACAACTACGCTCGAGATTTTACTACCAAAGTTCAAAGAGACCAAATCAAAGTCGGTCGATGAAAACGGACAGAGCAACTGAAATGCCGAACACTGTTTTCATATGTTTCCTTTTCTTCTCGTTTTTATATTTTTATACATTGTTTAATCTTCATGTCGTTGTCTTGACTCTGAGCTGCTCAAACCACTACTGTCAACGGTAGGCTCGATTAACTCGTATCTCTGTGCACAAGCCAGCCGCTGGGTGTGTGAGTACCTCTGTGCTCGATATCATAGAATTTCGATTTATTATGACTTTGTAGATAGGGAAAGGCACTCCTATGAACAAAATGGTATATTGAGGAGCCCATCCTCTCAAGTAAAGCACGCTAAACATCAATCAGTTCCCTCGTCTCCAAGATCTGTTTTATCTCTGCTAGCTTGATTGGCTTGGTTAGAAACAAGTCAATTCCACTCAACAGGGCTTCTTGTTGTGCTTCCTGAGACGCCAGACCAGTAAGAGCAAAGACAGGACACCTTGAAGTAGCGCCCCCTGTCTCAATCTTGCGGATCTCGCGTGTTGCTTCGAAACCATTCATGACTGGCATGGATATGTCCATAAACACGCATCTGAAGCTCTCGGGGTTTTCTCGATACTTACCCACGGCCTGCTGCCCGTCAGTCGCAGTGGTGTACGGCAGGTTGAGCTTCTTCATGAAAACGACCAGCATTTTCAGATTGATAGGATTGTCATCCACGAGGAGGAACAGTCGTTTTCTGGTTCCAGTTACAGCACAAATGGGATCTGGCTTTTCTGATGGTGTAGCAGAGGGAGAGCGCGGCAGTTGATGAGGCAGACACCAGATGGGGGAGATGGGGCGAAGTGGACGGTCTTCACTGAGGACATGTCTCTCACTGTCGACAGGGGGAGGGGTTGGGGGGATCTTCCATAATGAAACACTTCTCTGATCAGTTGATTGTCTTCTCACTGGTAGCTCTGGCTTTGGATGTTTCATAATCGATCGCAATAAAAGCTTTCCCAGCCTTCGTGGACCTATACTGTACCGGAATATAGGTAAGTTTCAAACTGACAGGACGTGTAGTGGGTTCAGGACGATTTGACTTACGGTTGATGAGTAAAGAAAACATTTTGTGCATTGAGCTCGCAGTCAAGGTCGCTGGCTGTAGTTCGTTTCTGCGCTACAGCCGCATTATGACAAAAGACAATCAGCGGTGTTGATTTGTTGTTTCGCATGAGCGGTTTGGTCTTGTCCAGAGAGAGGTGGTCGCACAGCACGATATCGGGGAAAGTACTGTGATCTTCCAGTGTATCGACAACCTGTAAGCCCAGCCATTGTCGACAGGTAGATGATAGAACCTCCTTTTCGCTTGGGAGGTGCTGCGGCAATGGGCTGCGAGGGATCTCGTCCGAGTGATCTTGGAACCCGGCGAGGAAAACCCTCAAGCCTTGGAGGCTTTTGGGGTGGGGACTTGTCGACTCTGAATCTGAGTTCAAGGTTTTGTAGATGCCATCAGCAACTCCAGCGTTGAGAGCTCCGGCAGGCTTGAGTGGCAGGTCGACTTGAACCGTAGTGCCGATGCCAACTGTGCTTTGTACGTCAACAGTTCCTTTCATGATCTGAACTATCCGTCTCACAACACTCAATCCGAGCCCAGTTCCTGAGTCCAAGATATCTTGTTGAGAGAAAGGAGAAAAGATTCCATGGTTGAGAAAGTCGGTATTGATACCGCAGCCAGTGTCAGAAATGGTGAATCTCACAAGACGAGCGCCGAGTTCAGCAGGCGCATCATCCATATCCAGTTGTTCGACCTGGATATGGATGGAACCGCTGGTTGTATATTTAAACGAGTTACCAAGGATGTTCATGATGACTCGACGTATTGCACCCGCCCTTACGTGAAACTTCCATAGAGGACTGGGCGAAAAGCTGACGTTGACTCTGACTCGGCCATTGGGACGATGAGCTGCTTGGCCAAGCGATAGCTTCTGGAACTCGTGACCAGCATGGACGCTTTCTATAACTTCTTCAACCAGAGTTGGAAGATCGACTTCAGACGCGATGTTCATCATACTAGCCTCGATGCTGTTCTCTCGAGACGATCTTAGGGCGCGACTATCCACGTCGTTGTAGGTGTAGCTGGGGTCGTTTGTAAGTGATGAGGTGAAACGATTGATCTTGGTCCAGTCAAGGATCTGGTCAATGGTATCCAGCAGAGTATGGCTGCACGCTTCAACGGACAAGAGAGCATCGTCCTGAGAGGCGTTGAGGCTGCTTCCACGTAGCAGGCCCGCACCAAGAATTATGCCATGTAGCGGTGAACGCAATTCGTGGGAGATGGAGTCCAACACACCGAGCTTGGACCGCTCAGTCTCGCGCTCCTTGGTGAATGAAACCTCAGCCATGAGGACGGTTCCAAATGCTCGTAGATAGCTTAGTTCCCGCTTTGGTGAAAAGATACGACCGATCTTTACACTGTACGCGAACCCGCCGGCAAACCAGCGCCGTTTTTGGGCGTCCCATATTGGAAAGAATGCCACGGTTTTGGCGCCCGGAAGCATCTTCAAGACCTCTCTTCGGACCTCCTCTCTCCGGCGAAGCTGGCCAGGTCTGTACTTCGAGTCGACTGAGGAAGCTGGGGGTGTCTGGCCAGACTCTGGACCAACTTCGCTTTCATCCGTGGCGTACGCAGAGCCATGATCGCTGTGGGCGTCGCTTGAATCATCCTCGCCAGTGTCAAAATTCCAAATCGTGCCGTGAGGGTAGTACCGCAATAGCCTCTTGAGAGTTGCCACACTCAGAGTTGAGTGGCCGAAATAAGAAGTACCTTCGGATTGGGATTCAGCCGCGGCGGAAGAGCTAAGCACAGGACAAATGGCATTGGTACCATCTTCATGCTGTGGCGCTTGATCTTGAAGCATTCTTGGCTCTTCGAATTGGCTGCCAGAGCGGTTTCTTGTGTTGGCTTTGTCGCTGTGCCACAGGTTAGAGGCATCCAGGAGCCTGAGACCGTCGATTTCTAGCGCGTCCCTCATGATGTCGGCTGCACTGGCGCATATGCTTGCCAGTCGGTCCTCCCGGTGCCTGTTATCAGTCGAATGATTAGTCTGCCCCCCAGAGTCCAGCCCTGGAGTATGAAGCCTCGGCTCAGCCGCAAGCAATTCGTCATCCTTGGTATCTGCCTTGCTAGTACGTCCGTGGAAGAACTTCTGGATGCCCCGAGTGACCCGATCAGCTTGGCGGTATTTCTCGCTGACACGACGATCCTCGAGGTGGGTCATGACAGCCTGGGCAAGATCTCGTAGGATGAACCGTGCTGGCTCATCTAGGCCTGCCCGGGGTTGGGAGTCGAAGACGCAGAGAACCCCGATGTCGATGCCTTGAGGAGTCTTTAGGGGAACACCGGCATAGAAGCGATTGTTAGGCCAAGCATGGCAGTAAGGCCGGGTACATAGCGAGTCGTGGGTGGCGAGGTCATTGATGACCGTGACTGGAATTTTTGAAGTGTTGGGATTGTTGTCGACGGGGGAGCTACAGGATGGTGATTCGCTGGCGGGGGTGCTCAGAACCCGTTCACAGACCCCAAAGGAGCGAGGAAGTCGTGTCCCGCATAGCCATAGGCCTTGATCGTGTTGTTGTTGTTGTTGTTGTTGTTGTGGTTGTGCGAGGGTGGCATTGGGCAGAATGCGCAGGTCTTGAGTAGCTTCGGCAACGACATATTGGTTCGATCGGTCGAAGAGGGAAATGAGGGATCGGGAGCAATTGAGTCGCAGAGCTGCCAGTTGGCAGAAGGCCGTCAAGATGGCATCGGAGGAGGCTTTGAGCTGGCTGGAGGGAATGAGGTTGGTCGGGCAACTGGGGACAGCGTTTATGAGTAGTGCAGGGTCATATCTGGAATATTGTCGACAGTTAGCACGCGGCGTTCAAGGAAGAATAAAGGCAAAGATGACGAACCTGAAGGTTTCTCTTTCTCGAACAATTTCGCCCAGTTCTCGTGGCAGCGATGACATGGTGACTATCCGATCAAGGTCAATGGAGCTGACCTAAGTCGACAAAGATCTGCTTGGCATAAGATTGTCGCTGATCGCGAACAGTCTTTATTTTCTGCCACTGCGTGGTTGAGGATAAGAACAATGCCAACATGGCTTGGGGAATGTTGAGCGGGGAGGCCTGAGGGGCGAAATAGTGCTGAGTGGTCGGACGGCCAAGTCGACTAGGTACCCTAGTACCTTACTAGCTTACCTAGCGTTTGTGCCTTCAGGACCGCTCTAGCCGCTTCCTTTTGAGTCCCACCAACCTAAGACCTTACAGTAAGGTAATTACAGTACTGTAAGCACACGGTGTACTTGTCGCCACTTAACCTCAACAGATTGTGGATCCTTAAGGAGAGCAATTAGTGTGTAAAATTAAGAGAGAAGAGAAAGATATAGTAAGAAGGAGTAAGCCTCAGTTGATTGATATATAATAGAAGCATATTGTTCCTTGTCTACGTAGCAATTGACTTACGGAAAAAAATAAGATATTTTATGGAGATTCCTCGCAGGCAAGTCGATGCTACAGTAGGAATACATGTACATGCGAGTCAAATCACTATGCTGATAGGCTAGATAAGGACGACCTCCGAGCCTCCGACCCCTGCGGTCTGGATGATTGTAGGTAACCTAACTAACCGTTTACAGTACAGCACAGTACAGTACAGTAGTGCTTGGCGTGTCAAACGGTCCGGTCCAATAAGCAGTCTTGAGGCATAGAGACATGCAACGGCGCGGGAGCGATCTAGACCCTGAAGACCCCGAAGGCAGACCCTTGCCCCGCTGAGTCGCAGGCGGAAAAAACCCTCCGCCCAGCAAACAGCCGAGGTTTAAATGACCAAATTCATAAGCCAGGAGCTGCACTTTATAATTCAAAGTCTTATTTACTTTATAAGAAAGATTTTAAATGGAGAATAAAAAAAAGTAGATTTTGAATCTTGAGCTGCTTAGAAAAACGCTATATCTAATTTTCTCTACTTAAATCCCTTTTCCCATTTTTACAGTATTGCTGGGATCCAATATAAAATTGTACACAGAGGAGATCTACTCCGCATAACAAGCAAGCATTTGTAGCTTGTATTTAGCGCAACCCTCCCTGTCATCGGCCCGTCATTGGGCTTGGGTACGCTTATCTAGCGCTATTGTGGCAAAACAACCTCGTCAGCTCACTATTGGCTGCGGCGGCCGCCGGGCTCCAATTGGTTCTGGTTCTGGTCCTGAACGCCAACGAGCTTCATATTTGCCACAGTTATAATGCACATCCTGGCCCAGAATAATCTTATTGCTTACATGCACGCACGTAGTACGCCAAGCATCAGGAGCTGTAATTAAAGTACCTGCATGCCAGGTCTTTTTGCTTTAAAAACCCTTACCTGCCGCTTCTCAGCCGCTTCATTGACCTTGATCCGCCAAGCATATCCCGGGTTATCTCGACTAAGGTACAATATGATTTCCACATCTCCGGAGGAGCCCCAGGCCGAGCCCTGCAACTTCTTCCTACGCCCTGACAACACAAGCGTCAAATTGCGGTGCCCTGGTGATATTGCCGACAAGATCCAAGCCGTGAATACCTCATCTCTCCATATCCTCTGTTTTGGCTAATGCTTGATTTGCTCATCACCAGGTACATCAAGCCGCCTCTACCTTGAACCGTCTCATCCAACGCCAGGACCTTGATCGAGCCCTGTCGAAGAGCCATGTTATCAGCGACACAACATTATCACACATGGCCCAGCTTGCCGGAAACGTCCACCTGGCTCTGGATCAAATATTGCGCCATGGGTTCTTAGATGGCACTTCGACGTGTGAAATACATGCCGTATCGAGACTGAGATCGCAATCTTGCCGGCGTGCCACAAAGGTATCCGCGCAACCTTTGTCAGCCAAATCTTCTCTAACATTGGGAATAGCACCACAAAATACTCAAGGGCTGTCATTTGTGCGGCGTGAGAGAATCTCCTCGATGGCGGGGAAATCTGTCTGATCCATATTGCCTCTGCAACTTCTGTGATTTGGTTGAGGCAAAAAGACATGCGCGCAAGTCTGCTCGACTACGTTTATGCAAGACTGAAAGCTCAGTTTAAGCCGCGCCTTGGAATTTATTTTCTATTATCTGAGAGCGTCTATTCCTACTGGAAAAGATTGTTCTTTTTTCTCTTCCTCTTGATATCCCTCTTCTTTTTCTCAGTCGAATGTTGACGATAGTTCTACAAGGAAATACAAGCTTTTATTGCGGGAACTTAAATATCGGAAGATATGGAAAACATAAATGTGTATTACTCGCTTTCCTCGACGCATGACTCGCTCATGAGATCAAACTGCGCTGCGAGTTTACCACCCTCCGCAAGTTCAGGATCTGTCAGAGCTAGGTTCAGATCGACCATCCATCTCGCCGGTAAATTGTCCTTACCATACCTATTATCCTTGGCCGTGTAACGGTTTCCTATTGATTTAAGCGTACCGCGATAGCGACATATTTCTTCTTGGCCCAGAACCCCTTCGCGAACCGCCATCGCAATGACACCCTTTGTAATGGCACCAAATACTCTATATGACAAAAAGAGTTCTTCCAAGCCGGCTAAGCACAGATGTAGGAAAAAACGAATTTCATCTGAATTGGATTCAGCATCACGAACCATCGCGCTTGCCACATATATAACGCATGTCTGCCAGAGGACCGACAACGCCTCCAGACTAAATTCGAGACGATATGATAGTAAGAGGCGCGTCATTTGACGAATTGAAGCGCGGTACACAATCTGTGAGGATGCTCGGTTTGTAGTGAAGGTGTGCAGCATAGACCTTGACGGATCGACGAGGTATACAAGAGGGCGAAAAACATCGGTGATGATGGCGTGGTAGTAAATACTGCAACTAAGGTCAGTTCCAGCTCGCCCAATAACTTGCGAGGAATGACAAATCTTACTGCAACATGAAGATGGCATGGCTGCTGCCTGAGCAGCGAACTAGGCTCAGGGGAAGCTCGTCCGCCCAACTCAGGAGCTGACGGTAGATGTCTTCTGCAAACTCAAGCGCGTTGCTTTCATCGATCGACACATGGCTACTTTGCCCATAATAAGCCCTGGCCACTGGAGCGAAAATTGTCCAGAGCTTGGAGCTGGCCTGAAAGATCTCGACATTGATGGGCGGTAGGGCGTGGCCGTCTCTTTCGGCGATGATAAGATTGATATCCCCTGGCATGAGAATCCTCGGTGGAAATTCAAGCTCAAACTTGTGATAATGAAGCGAAAAGACACTGAGAACCTCACAATTAGGCATGATCTGGGTGCCGATCCTTTGTTGGTAGAGGTGGGTGTCACTTACCAGACCCAATTGAAGGTACCCCATGCCACATACGACGCAGCCTTGGTCCAATCAGTGTAGCTACCGAGCCACGCATCCGCTGATTCTTCCCCAGGTGCCAGGTTGACAAGGCCCATAGACTCTCCAACTTGCAGTCCCTTTCGGAGATACAACAGGGCCAGATCATCCTTTCCATGAGTAATGGCAGTCATGCTGAGTAGCTGCAAGGCAGATACGCTGGACAAGGTGACGGACTCGCGGTCACTGTACTGATTCCACTGGGCTTGAGCCTCGGCGAAAAAGTCGGTAGAATATTGGGCAGCCCCTAGGTTCATGGTGGTGTATGCTTGCTATCGAACATGGAGGTAAGCGTCGGCTATCGATCTCTTTACAGATAAGAGCTTTTGTATTACACTTACGCACGCCCATGCCAGAAGAGCTGCAACGAGGAATCGAGAGCAGAAATATGGCTGATCTTGAACGAGATCTCGGAGGAACAGGTCCGCATCAAACAGAGGAAGAACCGGATGGTCGTTGTTGAGGTAGAGTGCAATCGCCTCGACTGCTACTTGATTAGGGATGGGCAAAGTTGTCCATTTCGATATGTCGATTTGATCGAGGAGTTGGATTTGGGATTCAGACAGATGCAACAGTCCTGTGTAAGGGCCAGTCGAAGCGGCACTACCTTGGGCTTCGCCTATATCTGACGACGATTGACGGCGCAAGGATTTTGTATGCTCCAGCAGACATCCCGCGGAGGCTTCTAATCTCCGTGGAGCAAGTAGTTCCTCCACGGGAAGCGAATCCGTTGTGATGGGCAGCAAGACCGGGTAAGCGACAGAGTGTCGAACCATGAGCTCGAGCTCCAATTCACTGGAAGCAGGAGGTAGGAGACTCCCCACGATGCTGTACGGGAGAGGTGACGGTGAGGGGAGCCACGGACATGATGACGGCGGCGAAGCCATTGACGACAATGGTGGCGGAGGTGAGGGTGATGGTATTGTGCTTTCTTCTACAGCCTGAGACTGAGCTTCGCGGGGCATCTCGCGGAGCATGTTGAGCAACTCCATGGCATCGTGATGGGGGAGGGTTGTGAGGAGGTCATAGAGCGCTCCGGGAGTCTTGGTGATATGAGCCAATCTCTCGAGTTGGAGAGGACTTGCTGCTGGTTCCGTATCATGACCATATTCGCATTCTAGATCCCGTTCGGTGCAGTTGGCGCACGCTGGCCGGCTGCGATCGCACTGGAGAATGACATCCGTATTAGCATCGTGCTGTAATTAATTACAAGAATAAGTGTAGGGTGGGGGATGAATGGTAGGTGACAGCAACCTTTTTCTTACGCTTTCGACACTCCTCGCAAGCAGGGACCTGGCCATGCTTGCGAGCCCGACTCGTTGGGACCAAGCTTGCGCTGGAGAGCGACAGCGAGGGTGAGGGGCCTGGAGAAGCTTCATCATCGGTGGATGATGGTTTCGCCGGCAACAATTGTCGTAGTCGCTTTGCGTGCATTGTAAAGCAGTTGGAATGTCATGTTCATAGGGCAGGGCAATCAATTGATCAGGTTGTGCTAGTTATTGTCCCCAAATACCATTTTAAGTCGTCGTGCTGTATGGATACCGATACCATATGGCATGATATTCGCCACCCAAGTCTTGCGTTGGGGGTCCATACCGGTCTCGGCTTTCAGGAACCGGGGTAGCTACAGAAGGGATAGTGGGAGTTCGGAGGCTCCTGAGGTTGCTATTGGATGCTGCCAACTTGCCAAGGTTGTGCCAGGGGGAGTCCGTGCATCGCTTTTGCCGATCAGTTCAAAGCCATGATCGAGATACCGATCGAGAAAGCTCATCAGCATCGAAGATTCCCATCAACATCGAAACCGTATTCCAAGAATCTCATCTCGCGTATCGGGTATAGTGTACCCATCGATAAATTTGTTCTGCTGCCGTTCTCTTGACTCGAAACAAGCTGCATACTACACTACCTACCTGTTTGTACAGAGTTTTTGCAGTTTGCAGCTGAACTTGGAATTTGCCACCTGACGTATGCTTCGGAGGATCGCCCATTATGTAATCTTCCACAATGATTTAATGTCCAAAGCATTTCACAAATCTCGGTTGGGTTCCATAGACGTCAAGGACAAATGTTCAGATCAATCGAGCTATGGGATCTAAAGCAAAAAGCATCACGGGACTAAACTCTCTTGGTTGCAGTGCATTATGGCGTTCCGATTCTCCTGCCAACACCTGGAACTCGGTCTTTTCATTTTCCCAGTAACTCTGAACTATATTATTTCTTCTAAGTCACTGGAGAAACCCCCGTGACCTAGAGGCAAGCTCTCTTAATTAAGGTATAAGCGAGAAAGCAAGAATAACATGCAGGGAAACATAGTCCACTTCTATGTGAAACCCCAACACCAGTATTCCTCCACCCAGATTGAAGTTGTGTACTGCATCTAGATAATGATAACAGCATAAAGACCATCAAAGGTACCAATGCAGACTCCATCACCAACGTTGCCCGTGAATGGCTGGCTGCCATCAGCGTGGTTACTAAAACCACGGTCTGTAAGTTCCAACATTAGCAGGTAACCCTCACTTTATAATGAGTTCAAAACTCACAGGAAAGGCCTAAACCGTTGGAATCAACAAAAAGGCCACCACGAGAGCCGGCAGGCCCTCCGGTGTGCTTGGTGCCGCCTTGACTGGCGTTGTAGTCGATGAATCTGGATCCGATGTAGTTTCGGCAACCAGTATCGGAATAGCTTTAATCTGGTCGATTGGGGAATCTTCTACTAGAAGAAAGAGTGACATACAAGTTGACCTTAACGGAAGCGGCCATTACCATGCTGGCAAAGGTGGCAGCGGAAAGGAGACTGGTGAGCTGCATTGTGAGGTATTTTTGATTGAGGGGAAATCTGCTTATGATTGTGCTGATGAGGGTGAAGAGTTGAATATTTGGATTTAGCATCGAAAGGTCGAGCCCTTTTATACTTATGGACTCGGCAGGATCGTGTATACATGTCTTGGTTCCCTACTCCTGCACTCGGACGCATTTACTGGTCACGAGATGAACACAGTCATTGGCGGTATTACTGTATGGTGTTGCATCTGTGTGAGAGGTCCACCGCCGGAGATACTGCAGAGCAACACAACCAGTTTTTGCATGCATCCTTCTTCTAGTTCCCGCTTACTTTGCTTGCTTGCTGCAAGCCATAAGCTTAGATGTTGAAGAAACAACAATTCTTCTAAGTCAAACAAGCAACCCGGGCCGTCTCACGTCAGCGCTTTCTGACGTTCCGTATAACCATGTCTTTTGTTCTAGGCCAGGCTTTGTGCAGCCGAAATGGCGATTTCGGGTTGACGATTGGTTAAGCGTCACGGGTTCAACTACAAGACCCATTCGTTTGTAGGTACATGTAATAAGCGACCTCGGAGTTAAGCCTTACGCTGCATTGCATGAGTAAAATCAACGAGAGAAGGTTGCGTTGTTTTTGGGCCCATAACTGAAGGCATCATGGCTCGGTTGGCAAAATAATGATCAGGTCATGAGCCGATATAGGTGATTGGCGGCTGAATTGTGTCCGGGGGCTTTCAGCTGAATCTCGAGAGATTTTCTCAAAGAGGACGATGATTAATCTTCTGCATTCTGACTAACGTATTCCAAATCACGCATAAAATAGAAATACGCGTTTTCTTGCATATTATTTCATGTTGAGATTGATTCTGATACTATACTATTGGTTAAATGTCCGTGCCGTCTTCTTTGGAACCGCAACAGCTATGTGAGTCTCATAAGCACATGGCTGAATTTGGCACCTCCTTATTAGTTGCATCAGAAATCACAAAGTTACATGAATCAAGACCCAGCTCGAGGAATAGAACTACATGACTCAACTACTCTGTCTCGAAACGCTCCCCTTATTTTGGTGTACAAGGCACTCTCCCGAGCACCAATGCCTGTCTGAGACAGCATCCCGGGCCTCGCCATCACTTCTCATCATGCTTCAATCCAGCATCTTTGGCCTTTTCATCCGCGAGATCGCACAGAAACTTCCACTCTTCGCTGCTGACTTTGCTAACACTCAGTCTGGACTGTTTAATCAGTTGCATCGTCTCAAGAGGTCCTTCAGCCTTGCCAAGCTCTCGGATCTCCTTCAAACCGATCGGTACAGCGAACTTCTTTCTAAACTCAACATGGACCAAGTCCCAAATGGGTTTCTCTTTGGTGGACTTGGGATCGTAGTACGGGGCGCCTGGCTGACGGGCAGATCCTGCTGGGGTTAGATGAGGAGATACATGATGCAGGGTACTCACTGTCTTCAGAGAATTCTTTGACGATCTCCATGACGCCGACGATACCTGGCTCTTTGCAGTTACTCGCATAGAAAAAAGCGAGGTCACCAGCGTTCATGTTTCTCATGTTGTTCCGAGCTGCTAGATGTTAGTTCCGGTTCACATCATCGATTGAACACATTCTCATACCTGCATATGCTCTGATTCCATCCCAGCCTTCCGGTTCTGTCTTGGCTTTCAAGTCATCGATGGAAAACTTGACATCCACGCCGTTCTCAATGCGAGACTCAGGCTCAGCTTTCATGAGCCAGTACCATTGACCATCGTGCTTTGGGGCGTCAGGGTTTGTTGTTGGGATTGAGTCAATATCTGGGTCCTCAGATCCATCACGAGAGCTGGATTTAGAATCGGGTGAGATCTTCTTAGATGCCTTGTCCGATTTGGGAGCGTTTGGTTTCTCTGGTTTGACTTGTTTGGCTGTAGTCTTAGGCTTGCTCTCCTGCTTCTTTGCGCTGGCCGCTTTGACTTTCTTCTTTGGCGGGCTTGCTTCGACTGGAGACACTTCAGGCTCTGGGTTGCCTCTGGAAGCAGCTTGGCGGAGAGATCGTCTCTTGGGGATAGCTTCATCTGAAGAGTCAGCGGTCGGTGCGCTCCTTTTTCGGGGAGGCATCGTGAGCTGTGATTGAGTGTTGAGCGTAACTGGTTGAATGCTTTCGCGCGCGACGCGTTTGAGCTGAGGCTTGATCACGAAACCCCAGCCACAGCATGCGCCACAGCACCAGTCATCGGCAAACTTGTGAATGGTACCCTTGTGGCGTCACCTAGTTATCGGCAAACCAGCCTCAGGTCAGGTCAGGTCAGGTCAGGTCAGATTGAACCTATGGGAATCAATGCCATAATTGATTAAGCACCCAGGGAAATATAAAGGTTCGCCCTAACTATTGGTGGTTTAGTTAATAGGAAAGGATAGCCTGGTTTTGGTAACTATGTTAGAGCGGTGAAATAAATTAATAAAGTGGCGCACCGTCGTATTAAGCCAGTCGCAGTTCGCAAGACTGGGTCTAGAGTTTAACTTGCATGGGCCAAAAAGACTTCAAGGTCTGGGTGTTCGTGCGAAACAAAAGTGCTTGATATTTAGCCGTTTCATCACATCTGTCATCTTGGCGGTGAGGCAAAGTTGTTAGAGACAACTCTTAGCATTAACTCTCCCCCGGAAACGTCCGAGCCATCTGTCATCCATCAACCCATCACCCAAGTTTCCGCATTAACGTGGCTGTTGGCAGAGTCCCTGCGTCATGCTCTAACGCAATGGTGACTTCAAGACTTCGAGGGTGCTGTGACAACTGCACCAGAAGCAAGCTCAAATGCAGTGGCGAAAGACCATGTTGCCAAAGATGTCGTTTACGAGGCCAAGACTGTATCTACAGCAAAGCCCGGCGTGCTGGACGTCCACGCCTCAAGTCAACCAAGCCGACTAAACAGTCGACTACAGCCTCCATTAGACAGCAACAGCCAACACCTGTGAAGAGCTATGGGAATTATCCCGCTTATGGCTTGCATTATTCGGGTCAACAATTACCCCTACCATCGCCACAAGAGCCTGCTCCAGCTTTGTCAGGCTCACAAAATAGTATCGTCCCATTGGCTCACCAAAGTTGGGATCAGAGTCCGACTCTTAGTCTAGGATTCACACAACCGTCGAACTCTTCTGAGCTCGGTGACTTGATTCTACACGATCTGCTGCTGAGTGACTCTGATGGGTTTAGTTCAGTACCTTCTGGAAATATTGGATTGGATTGGAGTTCAGAAAGCACGCCTTTTAATCAAGTGCTTGGAGACACGCATCTGGAACACGACACAGTTACCAATCCACCATCCAGCAACGCTTCAACAACAATATTAAGCCCACATTCTGCCATGACCCAGGAAACAAACCACTCCGGTCTCCTGTTGACAGAAGTCGATGCTGAGACTCACACAATCATGGCCAATATCACAGAGTTAGCAGGGCAATCAAATTCATCGCATCATGTGCATGAGAGCCCCTGCATGAATCGATGGCAACAACTACTGAGCAAGGCCCAATTGCTCATGTACAGTACTGGAGCCATGGGATTGTCCTCTCTTCGCCTCCATGCAGTTTTACATGTTTCATGGGCTGCTGAGCAAGTGCAAAAACACGTTTCAGATTGCACTACCTGCATGTCTCAGGAAATCGAGGTATTTAGCGAGCTTGCCTTGATGTATGACTGGGTTACGAAACGTATCACATATGCCCTGGAAACTCCCTCAGTCATGCAGAGTTGTCAGCTTACTATTGGAAACTCGGTTCTGACGGAACGAAAAAGCATGATCGGGGTATATGAACTCGTCAAATACAGGATGACCAGAGCAATGCGTGTGATAGAGAATATCAAAAGCAGGGTCACGAGCACAGAACAACGTGACTGGGATGACCTGTACGAAGTTGTGCAGGTTTTATGTCAAGCAGTCAAACGTCGATTGGAAGCCCTGTTGGGAATGATTGACTTGCTGGCAAGTGAAAACTCTTAGAACATTATGACAGTGGCGGGGCAGCAAGTGTATTGGTATAAAAGATCTGTCCGCAGTATAAGGTGGATCACTCACTTCTGAGAGATCCTTCGCGACGGATAGTTAGGTCTCTACCGAGAATTACTATTCCATTTGATTTTATTTGGCTGGGAAATTCAGCGACCAACCAAAGATAACGGGTTCTCTTTTCCTGTACTGAAACACCAGGCGCGTGACAAGAGTATAGTTTGGCTGTCCTGTACAATTTGGTTCTGGATAGAATTAATAATCTCATTCGACTCCATAAATATATAGATGCGTAAGTCTTCAAGAGGTTCTGGCTACCATTATCTTAACGCAGTCCATCGCTAATCTTACGTCTTCGTCGAACCGCTCAGGCTGATGAATCGATCCTAATGTTCCAGACTTGCATTTCATAACAATCCACCGAATATTCTGTCCGATTCTCAAGGCCACATCTCGTAGAAGCCTTTTAGCTATAATTTTCCTTTCGAAGTCGTCGAGGACAATATTCCCAAACATGAACTTCTCTCTCACAGAGGATGTGACATCTCTCTGACTAAAAGCTCGATTATGATGATTCGGCCTTTCGTCAGCAGTTTGAGTGTCCGTCGTAACGCAAACAATTTGTTCTGCTTCTAAGAGAAATGAAAGATCTTTGAGAGCAGAGAATGCGTCCTGAATTATCCGCGCGTCGTTTGAACATTGGGCGCATTTGCGAATAGATGCCAGTAGTGAGCTGATTTGGGTATCAATGCTCATAACAGAACCGAACGTCCCCTCGTCAGAACTGAACTCGTTGACCTGAGGAAAGGAGGTTCCGCTTTGACAGAGGCAGGGTATCTCAGCTGATCCCCTTCCGTGTTTGAGATCCATCTGCCTGTATGTATTTCTGTTTAATAACTGGGAACGTATTTATATGTGAATTTCAATCATAGGGGTTGGATTCAGGAGGCAATGGGCCTGCTTTCTCACTTACTATATAGGGCTTTGCGCTTAAATAACGTCTTCTCATAACTACTAATGAAGTAGTGGCAAAAGGGTTATACTACTGTGAGACCATGGAGTCAAGAAAACTAATTATTCAAGATGGCAAATTAATCACAACAAGCATTGCTGCATTTAAGAAAAAGTCTCCGAGTCAATCAAGAAGAAAGGAAGATAGGAATGTTCGGAATGGAAGTTCTTTCATAATAGCACAGAAGTCTAATTAGTGCAATTTACTGTGTAGTACGGAGTATGTGGCATGCAAATAAAATGAGATGAATTGACAGACATGGGTAGCCTGGCAATGTTTCATAGACGGCTTGAACTCAATAATTCGTATTCAAGCAAAAGACTCCGCGAAGCCCCTGTCCAATGTTACCCTGAAGATTTTAAGGTTAGCTTGGCAACGACCCTGGAATAAGAAGGGGTTTGAACCATTTTTTTCAATCCACTCAAAGGTGAGGAAGACACTCCTATCTAGTCCACCACCTTTGGCTTTTCAGAGTCAGCAGTCCCATGATGGAGGTCCAACTCAGAATTACCACTTGAAACATCCCTGCGAGCCATGAAAGAACTAATCGCCATACTAATCTGCCCCCCATACGGTGTATTTGTAACCCACCAATGTGAGACTCATTAGTGTTTTCCTCATACCGCTGGGCATCAGGGATAAATAACAAGCTCCTCCAAACTGTAAGTATTGATAATTCTAACAGTCCCCAGAGTGCATTTGTGGGGTATCTGATAAAATTGACAAGTAGAGTGAAGGTGATCAAGATCATCAGGGGACCTTTCAACCAGATGCAAGCAACGTTGATAAACGGATAGATGCTTCCAAACCTGTCTTTTGTAATGATGAATTCGTCTTCCTGTTTTTCTTTGTCCAGGATATCTGGGAACGAACGGGACCGACTTGTATACCATAGCTTCAGGGCTTTGCGAGCTGTCAAGGCAGGGTATCCCAAGCAGAGAAAAGTATACATAGTGCGTTCCCAGCGTGAAAACATCAAAAATGCCTTTTTCAGGGTTTCTGGAGCCGTGGTGTGAACAACGGCATTGCTCTGGTAAACCGTTTTCCAGCCGTCATCGAGAATGCGATATGCCAGCTCCATATCTTCACCGTGTTTGATCGGTGAACCAAGAAAGGTGCTTGTGCATAAAGTGTCAATATGACTCCGGACCGCATTCACTCGAAAGGCTGAGAAAGCACCTGGAAGGATCGTGACAAAGCCCTCGATGGATAGTGCGGAGCGCGGTAGGTTTCCGACGTGTTCATAGATGATATCGAGGAGCCGTGGCAGGAGGCAATCAAATGAGAAATTATCGCCGCTTGAAACGTTCAAGGCAGCCAAATGTCCTGCAACCGCACCGATCGCGGGGTCTTGCATCAAAGGGCTCACGATATTGCGAAGTGAACTCTCTTCCAAAACGCTGTCCGAGTCGAGAGATACAATAACACTACCGAGTGCCGTAGTAAATCCTGACTGAATTGCTTTCCGTTTGCCCATGTTGACTGGGTGCTGTAAAAGTCGATATGAAATGCCGCATGCTGAGATGGAGCAAATGGCTTTGTTCACATACTCCCACGTATCATCTGTAGAGCCATCGTCGACAACGACAAGTTCAATCTTGTCTTTTGGATAGTCTGAGAGCTCGATAGATTTGATTGAGCTTTGAACGAATTCGGATTCGTTATAGACCGGTATGACCACGCTAATCAAGGGCAACTCGTCGTCCTTTGTGGGAGGTTTTGTAGGTTCGTATCTGATCCATCGCCATACCATATGCGCATATTCGATTTTGTAAAAAAGTGAGATTGCTCGCAATATAGCGGCTGATAACCCAGTGAAGAGAGGAGGGGGACGTGGCCATGGTATAAGAGACAGTAAAAGCAATCCCAATATGTTTGAGATGCCCAATCCAAAACGGAGGGGAAACTCGTACATTTGGTCGGTGCTTAAATTTTCCTTTAGTAAACAGAATAATGCAGCTAAGAAGGGGCCTCCTGGATAGGAAAGGAGTAGTATGTAGGTCCAAAGCCGCTAGGCAAACTTAAAGAAGGTGAGGTTACATATCCGACATATAATACATAAAGCAATCTTGATATGTCTTCAATTTAGATAGCCTCAGAATTTAATATGCCGAAACCTTATGGTTCTGTAGTGGAGACTTGTTTGTTTATCGTCCCATGTCGTGAATAAAACCACCCGAAAAGTAACTCGACCCACGGATATGGTCGGGCGTCGCAACCCATGCCAATTGTGGTCAGTCAGGCATCCCTTGTCGTTTCATGCCCTTGACAGACTAGGCACTGCTGGCTGAGTTAGAACTATTACTCCGTATATCCGAGTTAAAAGCACAATCTACTCTGTCGTTTAGATGTATGTATTAAAAAGGCTCAGAAAAGCCTCATGCTGATATAGTTATCGAGGCTCACATAATCATACACGAATTCATCCTTGATAATTTTGATTAAATAGACATCGACGTGGTGATGAGATTCAAGACTGACCTTCAGGTCTTCTTTCGAAGCTTTTTTTCAGTAGGCCTTTCTGTTAAATGAATTACATTTATTTCTTCCCTTACAGCAATCTGAATAGATTACAATAAATGTGCAGTCATTTCGAAAATAAGTATCACCAATCTTAATTTCTCCATCTATTGATCTACTTCATACAAGATCCGAACCCTTAATATCATCGCGTGTTATGTAGGCGATTAGCCGTCTGGTAAAGCGTTGAGCCAGCATATCGATATATCTTGTCCACAGCGTGGCACATCCATACAACACGGTCAGCCAGATAGGTAGACAAAACAGTAGCCTTAAATGGCCCATGTAGGTGAATTTACTGAGCCCGTCTCGCTGCTCAATCAGTATATCCGATGACTGAATTGGCGCATACACCATCCAGGTGAGTAGCCATCTCAAAAGTGTACCATGAAGTAGATAGACTGCGAAGGATTGCTTTCCAAGCCAAAGTAGGATGGGATGGGAGAACATAAATTTACGCTCAGGCATTAACGCCCCACCGAGAGTTATGAGGTCAAATCCGAAGGCAGAGGCAAATTTGGGAAATTCGGAGTCCTTGGGCAGAATCATTGAGAGTACCCGGTCTTGCCACTGTGACCAAAGTGCCCTTTCAGGATTGCTTTCGGGGTACGACGCGATAAACAAGCCAGTTGCCACTAACAAGGAGGCTACGACCGAGAGATACCGCGACTTGTCCCGTGAGAGGCGTAGAAGCTCTTGAGAGTTATGTAAGTCGTTCATGAGGACTCCCCACCAGAATTGCATAAAGTATGCTGTCGATATGTAAGCTGTGGCTGTCACAGTCTCAGGAAACACTACTTACGATCTCCACAATACCAATAGTACCCCCATAGAACTAGGGCTGCACCCATTCTGGAATGGCATTTGAGCTTGGCTGTGGCAAAGATAAAGAAAAGAACTGAAACTCCGCCTTTAAAAAGCACGAAGAGGGTGCCCTGGTGCCTGTCATATGCGTTGCCGTCTCCCGTCCAAGTGTTGAATATGTTGACAAACAGGCTCCTTACTGCGGATGAGACAGGGAGTTTCTCGTGGGCGGTTTCAGACAAGTAATAGCTGTCGGTCTGCCTTGCGACCTCAAAAAGTCCTAGCTGAGCTGAAGTCCATGCAATAATCGTTGCGATGACGCTTGGATATACTAGGCGCGGGAGACGCCGAAGTGCGGATTTCGAGATGGAAGCCCATCCTGCTTCATAGTTTCCCTGCCGAAACAGGGCCAGCGGTTTCAATGCACATACATAACCAGTCACGTAGATAAATATGATCACTCCTAGACGTCCCTGGATCAAAATCCGGAAGAAAGGGAGCTGGAGTAGGCGCGGTCTTAATCCTTCGCCAGAAGAGGGAGAATAAAGATCGTAATCAACGGCACGCGAGAGATGGGTTATCCAAACTAGTGTGGACGCAATGCCACGAAGCCCCTAGAAATGAGTTAGTTTGCGATCATGATATGAAAGGTTCAAATTTCACATACCTCAACCCATTGAAGATTCCCCTCTCGCTTAGTAGGTACATCGGGTTTGATATCGAGTTTCATATCAGCTGCGGGTATAAAATGAAAATAGTGAAAGAATTTGTTAATGGCAATACACGAATCATACAATGAGAGTGAATTCCGTAATTGATGCGATATCCTTGAACTCAATTATATTTTATTAACTAGGTAATATTTCAGTTTGGCTGCTGGGAAGCGAACACAAACCATAGCTATCCCAATACGATGAATGAGTGCACTTAGTATACTAGCCAGGGTAGATAATAAATCACCCGGCTTCTGTATCTATCGGTCTATTACACTGAATAGCCCGAACGGTACCACATACTCTGGTGAAATTACCCGACAATTCAACCCTCAGCCCATACTCAGTCGGTTTTGTCGGTGTTTGTCGACCCGAAATGGGCCGTCACTCGACTCGGGACATTGTTGCAAGTGCCCCACCCATCAAGGTTTGACGGTCCAACTCTAAACAGCCTCATGTCCCCAAAGGCTACAGGGCTGGTCCTATGATCCAGAGCACGGGTTTGAGCGGTGAAGAAAGTTAACGTGCCGCACAAGTTCCGAGGCGGTCAGCACATCTAATTCGGTCAATATAGCAGACCGTCTATCTCGGACGAAAAGTGCTAACGGATCACTCGGGAGATTATAAGCAGTTATATCGAATAGATTCAATACTAGTTCTGTCAATGTAAGGCTGTACATATAGAGAGGTTTAATACCCTATCATATCGTAAGTCTTACCAGAATATAAGTTCCATTGCAGTATGAAATGAAACGAAATTCTCAGTCCTGGTATTCTAGCATTTTATTATCTCTGAAATAATATCTATTTTATTTGTTTGAAGAATCCAGCCCAGTAATATCCAAGCCATGCCTTGTTCAAGTTTAGTTTACAGAGGCATTTTGTTCATATTCGCCACGGTTTTTATATTATACTAGTAAGATACTCGACATAGTAAACCACCAAGTCTCTAATCTTTTCAAGCTTGCAAGGAAACTCACTTGGCAAAGCAGTCTCCCAAAAACCTCTTATTATGCATAGTAAGCTCAAACAGAGACAGCAAAAAGCACTTACTCATATTTACAGAGCGTTGTATTGCGCCACGCACTGTCGCCCTCACATATGACGACAATCCTAACGAGGGGATATATGACCTCCTCGAGCTTTTGAAAAGCTACAACGCGACTGCAACATTTTTTCCCAATGCTCCTTACCACTTCGAAATGTGGAAAAAGTTGGACAAATATGTCTATGCTGCTTACGCGGCTGGGCACCAGATCGCACTCCACACGTCAGTTCGCGTTCAGGTATAAGCGATATGTAACTAATCTTTTTTATAGGTGGGACCATATTCGTCTGGACGACGCTGAACCTCAGGAAGCAATAGACAATATTGTATGTTACTGATATCTCGTTGATGTACACGCGCGAAGTATTAACATATTGGCAGGAAAAGATGAATTCATGGGTATATGGGGTAACTGGTGCACGATCAAACTTCCTCAGGCCGCCGTATGGTGCATGCAGAGATGATTGTATGAAGACTCTGGTAGGCAATGGTTACACTGTCGTCGAGTGGGCTTTGGACACATTGGACTGGAAGTTCGTAAAAGACGGCCAAGCTGAATCCAGTCTTGACATCATTAACTCGTGGAAGAGCAGTCAGACTGGGATTGACGAGGATGGTTACTTCGGACCCATTGTGTTGATGCATGCCTGGGTTAATACCAGCATCACTGTCATAACGCCGGCTTTGTTGGAATTCTTTACCGCAAAGCATTTTAGATTCGTATCGGTTGCTGAGTGTTTGGGATTGCCTAGATAACATTATCAATTCAAACATGAATATGAAGCCAGTAAGATATTATCATCAATTTCAAGTCATGATACTCCGTTATAGGCATCGTTTACTGAAGCTATGACTGAAGCTAGTCGACAGGAACATGCTTCTTCAACCAGTTCTCCATCACCAACGTTGCAGGATATAATGGATCACCAAGCTGCAAAAGCATCGCAACATGCCCTTCAAATCCCTCTCCCTCAAAAACATGCAAATCAACATCCGTACCCGCAGCCTTCAGCGCCGCAGACAGTTCAACCGCCTGCCGAACATCACCCTTCCTCTGGACGTGAAGCAGCAAAAAGGCACCAGCGTTTGGCGCAGCTGCATGATGAGTCGGCGACATTGCGTACAGTCGCGTTGGATCATCGCTTAGTCCATATATCATATTGGCGACAATTGGTCCTGAGTTGTCGGCAATCTCGGCCAAAGCGTTGTAGTTTGAACCGTCCAAGGCGATGACACTTTTCAATGCATTCATCGCGAATCCCGCCTTTTCTGCATAGCTTGGGTCTGTCCCTATCAAGGTAACAACGTGTGCACCAGAGCTATGTCCCATCAGAACAACCTTTTCTGGATCAAGGTTTAAGTCAGAAGCGTTCTTGATCAAGTATGCTACTGAGTCGGCAACCTCTTGCACCTGTTCCTCAACTGTGCATTCCGGGACAAGTGTGTAATTGATAGAGGCGAAAGCATAACCGAGTTCATTCAGGTGATTGACTTTCTTTGATCCAGTTGAATCAAGGTACGTGCCGATTCTCCAACTTCCACCGTGAACGTAAACGACAACGGGCGCCTTGGTTGTAACTGAGCTGGCTTTCCAAAGTCGTAGACGCTGAGCTTCCTTTGGTCCATATTTCATGTCCAGTCCTCCTTGAGGAATATCTGTATTCATTTGAGACATGAGTTCTCTCACTCTTTCTGCGGTTATGTCATCGCTGGTATCGTGAAATATGGAGAGGCCGGTAATCTCTCTTCCGCGAGAAGCCAAGGCACTGGGGCTCAGCTCTTTGGCTGATGCACTGCCGGTAGATTCATAAGAGGCGTTCATTATTGCGATAGTATAATTGAAACTAAACGTAGTGAAGGACGTAAGAAGTTACGAAGCAAGAATGCACTTATTAGCTGCGCGGGTAAATATGGGTTATATCATTCCTCCTGTCCATTTTCTTCACGTAGGTAGGTAGGCATGCGTAAGACGGTCCACGTAAGAGAGACAGCAACCCAATTTATATGGTGCCTAATCAGGCAGAAGATAAAAAAGTTGCCTTGAATTTGCCGTCCAAATTCGGTATCGCTTTTGACTATCATGGTTATTCTTGGCTTATCAACTTTCGTGTGCCGTATAGCCGTGATGCATTGTGCTTGAGCCTTGCACTAGTGATCCAAAGAATGCAAGATATCAGCACAAACACCAACAGGTGTTGTCCAGGGTCCGACTACTGGCCACAGCATGTTGCCTAATGAGTGGGTAATCGATTTACCCAAGGTTGAATCGCAAAAACTTGCTTTCGCCTCAAAGCCCGTCAACAAATAACACATCTAGGTCATTGCTTAAACATTATGTCAATGCTTCGGTATTTGTTACAGTTTTCAATAAGCCTAATCATACAACTCTTTTCACCCACTTATCGCTACATGAGCCACATTCAACATTGATTTGTTGAACTTGTACCTTGTCGATTTTTGACCCCTCTTCAAGACCTCCAGATTCCTTCGAAGCTTCTTCCATAGTTAGTATGTATAGCTAATGTAGAAATGCCAGTAACCCCAGTTAAACCCTTTCATCCTTTCCACCACAGCATATAATGTGCGGTTTAATAAGAATTGAAAAGTTGAATGCGATATTCTTAGAGGTCTTTTGATAAATCATCAACTTCTAGTATTTGAGTTACACTCTATTTCACACACTTATTTAGTTGCCTCTGTCTGCTCAAGTGCAAAACCAGAACGGAGAGTAGTTCTTGATAATATCTGGCAGTTTAGATGTGCAGGTTTCAATGTAATCGGTTCCAGACATTGACATAATGACTTCTATTATTTAACCATAGATAGAATGGAAGAAATATAGTTTTCTTTTCTATCGTATCACACAGCATGTGGCTTATGTCTTCTTTCAAAGTCATAATTTTGTGGCCTGACTCGATCTCTCCTTCTCAAGCCCAACATCCATTACCATCTACTTCTCGATCTCAATCCATTACCAACTGATTACTCAACATGTTGTTACCAGTGGTCAATTGATCCTTAGTGCTGAGTTAAATTCTGTTGGCGGAAAGTTATATCGATTGATGAGGCATTAGGATAATATCCAAGCTACGATTGAGATGTGTGATTTGCAGTTCAGCTTTGTGGCTGAAAGATTTGTCTTCCCACCTTATCTTAGATCGTCACCAATATTGAACCATCCATTGATCTTGTCTCCTTATTTAGAGTCATGATCCTTCGACTTTCCGGTTGTCCGAAGGCTGTGAACTGCAAGGGTTCCGTCAAATGCATATAAATCCCTCCTTGCAACGTCTCACATTCATTCAAATCCTCAGTACTTCTCATCGCCAAAGTATTATCATGCGCTTCCTCGCCGTCACTGGGCTTGTTCTCGGCATTGCCGGTTCCGCCGTCGGCCTCCCTAACTCCAAGGAGAAGGAGGCTGTAATCGATCTCCAATCCTCTCACGATAGTGTGCTTTGTAGGTTGGCCACGGACGTTGTTAGGATTGCAGGAGAGCAGAATCAGGCCTCGGCATTTTGCTCCTCCTATCTTCAAATTCCTGTGGTGACTTCTACGTCAACATCCACCTCATTCACTACGTATGCCTCTCGTATCTCCATTTCGATTCCATTTCCTCTAATAGCTGTTAGTACTGTCAATGTCACTGCCACAGTCACTTCAGGATCAGTGATTACAACAGACGCGACAACTACAACTACTTCAACAAGCACCGCCTCCACCACCACCACGACTGGTGTCACGGATACAATTACGGTAACTTCAGTTATCAGAACTGTATCAACTTCTTCCTTCGGCTGCTCTTCTCCAACTGTTGTTTTGAAGAAGCGCGAGGCTGCTACTGTCACCTCGGTGCCCACGCCAGGGTGCCTCGAGAAATACGAACAAGGCAGCGCCCTTTCGTCTGTTTGCGGTTGTCTTTCCGTCTCAACGTCTACCACGACAACAACAACGGTCTTGGATGAGCCTACAACTACAACAATCACCACCACGGTAAGTCAACAAACCTTCTCACTTCTCCTTCTGTATGAAGCATACTAAGGTCTCGCTCATAGGTCCCCTCCACAATAGGTGCGACTTCTACGACCACAGCCACGCAGTTTGACACAACTACTTTCACAAGCACCTCTACTAGCACGGAAACCGTCACCACGAACTCAACAAGCTACACCGCCACCACATTAGTCTCTATGTTCAGGGTTTACGCCATTGGAGGTAATCACAATGGGGATCCGCTGTACAACTTCGGCGACGGTCGAATAGGCGATGACCAAAGTGCTGCAGCCCCCCAGCAGTTCGAATTCAGAAATGGAAACAATAGCGCCCTTGTAGCTACTGGTGGAAGCATTGACGGTCAAACGGGAGTCACTGACCCCAACGCAGGCGGTGAGACCGCATATGTCTTGTTCCAAACACAGTCAACTCTGGTGGATATGACGTGTTCTTTCGTTCATGGCCCAGATGGAACGTGCCCGATGACTTGCCAAGGTTCACGAGGGAACATCAGCTATGATTGTGGTACTTTCTGGCGAGTCGCAAGTGCTGCGGACCTTTCTAATGCTGGTGGTGGCTGCGCTGCTTTTGTCCCTTATCTTGTCGGTTAGACTCGGTTGTTGGGACTAAGTAAGCTACTTTGCTTGCTTGTAAAGAGTCAATAGATTCGTACTGGGAGGGACAGTATTGCTCTGAGTGGCTTATGCATCCCTATGTCCCTTATGGCAATTTTGAATCCATATTCAATTTGTGAGCTCAAAATACTTTCAATTTAGCCTGGCTTCTCCATAACCCTATCACGTAACCAACCTAAGCTACCAAACTCCAATATTTTCCTTGCCAAGACGTTCATCCATAACCTAGTTCTGCATCATCAATATTGACTCGGTGAATTCAATGACAGATCGAAGCTCCTGCAGTTGACCACCCTCGAGAAGGAGAAACTCCTGGTGATTCCGTATCATCTCCGGCGAGTAGTCGCCGCCGTCTTGGTGAGGATCGATGTCTAGTTCTTCTTGGAACTCCTTCAGGTGCGATGTGATATCGTGCAAAACATCGGGTTCCAACGTGAGAAATTGAGGGTATGATATGTGTCCTGGGGATGAAGACGCTGAGTCCGAGTCGATCCATTCGGATGGGTTGTTGGTGAGCACCGTCGAGATGGCTTCGACAATGCCTTTCAACGACTTGAACACTTCAGGATCCGTGACCTTTGGCGAGGGATGAGTATTCTTCAGTCGCGACAGAAATACATTTATCAAAACGAAGCGATCCTTCAATTCATACAGTTCTTGACGGATGCGGCTAACTTTGGGATGAGGCGGTTTGCGACGGGGCTCTCGACGATCTTGGTTGGATGTCGCCGATTGAAATCCCATGTGCTGGGTTCTAAATTCATCAAAATCCCTAGAAAATGTCGGTTCTGAACACATAACAATCGGGTGGATTCAACGTACGCCTTAAAAATAGGTAGAAACTCGGTAAAGAGCTCATTCGCTTCTTCCAGGGACTCTAGACTACGAGCCAGTGCCAGGTTCGTGTGCAAAGGAATATCTTTTGCGAACAAGAGATCTGTTGCATCCCTGGCTGGGATAAGTGTCAACAACTCGTTATGTGCTTGTAAAACAATCTCTTTGAGCTCAGCCATCATATCCCATAGCTCTGGATCCAGTGGGACATCTATCAAGGCCATGTTGGAACCCTTGGACGCCCAGTGCTTAGCGTATCCCTCGAGCATCTTATCAAGGTCTTTTGTCTGCGTAGAGACCTGTTCGCACGTCGAGCGGATAAGATTCATTGTGGAGATTCGATAGCCTCCGAGATTGAATGCTAGTTCGGCAACAGAGTCGAGGGATTCTGTGATGCCCTGGCATGTCTTGTGATAATCGCCGGGGTTGGGGTCGGCTATGGGCTGGGACTCAGGCTGGGAGGAAGCATCGTCTTTGTCATCGGGGGGATTCTCGAAGAAAGTCAAGTCAGATTTTTGCTGCTGGTCTTGGGGTTTCGGTAATGATTCGGATGCATCATTCTTTAGACGTAGTGGAAGTTGCTGTGATGCAGATGCAGATGCAGATGCAGACTCAGACGTAGACGCAGATGCAGTATCTGATGGAGGCTCGGGGCGGGTTTGTGGCGTGGTAGGCTCAAGGACAGGGGGTTCTTGCGGGGAAGATGGAGCTGGGGATGGGGTCTCGGGTCGTGAGTCGAATGAGATGACTGATGCAGCGCTCTCGACCTCTTCCCAGTCGTCGGCGATGGAGTCTCGACGGTTTCCAGACATTTCAACGACTGTCTACTCCCGCGATGAACAAATTCGATAGATTCTGTTGTTCTGGTGAGGGGTTGATGGAGGTTGAAAAAGAGTCTTGTCTTGGCTTTCTGCCTTGTTTAGGCAGACGCCGCAAAGTTGCATCGAGGCTGTGACAGAGAGAGCCCTACGACACACTCGCTCACTGGTTGCCGAGTGGCTTACCTTAGGTCAGCATTTATACGTACCTTTGTTTTACGTGTCACTTGATGAGCGACAAAAGCCAAATTGAGTTACAATTTTCATCGCACAAATGTATTGGATGAAATGATAGTGAGTGGTCAGATTGTGTGTCTGGGCAACTGAATCTCAATTGTTTTCCCAAACAGTGCACTTCCACTAATTGCCAGGGAGGCCCAGCAGTTTACAGCGTGCGTGCCAGGCTGATCCCTGCACGATTCTGCAAAACCGCTGTGAGTGAGTCAGCTCCTGAACTTGAGGTTGAGACTGCAATTCATTTGATTGAGCTATCTTACAAAATCATGGAATAATTCAGGTTATTAAATCTCGTTAGGGCTTAGTTGAAAGTTGTTTCCGGCTGACAAGATTGGCGACAACAACAAGCCAGGTTATCTTATTTTCAATACTCCGTCCCTTTCACAAGTCATGCGCATCGTCACCATTCACTTAGTCCATAAGATATTGAGAAGCGCTATTGTACAGTTGTTTTATCTCTTCAAGTGAATTCACTATTATCTACATCTGGAAAAGTCTCTACCCCCCAAAAGTTCAATCCTCCTCATCCACGCACCACTTTTTCTTCTACATATCATCTCGGATAGCTTAGAACTGGCGGGCGTGGCGGCGCACCTTGGCCAAAGGAGTAGGTGTAGGGGCGATAGGAGTAGGAACAGGAGTAGGAGTCGTGATGGTACCGTTGGAGGGAGTTCCAGGAATAATCGGCTTTGAGCTGCCGGAGCCGTAGAGAGCAGGTCCGGGGATTTCGTACTTGGTGGCACCCTTGTAAGGGTCGAAGAGGATACCAGGCTCAGAGTCAGTGTAGAGCTTGGTGGTCAGAGTACCCTCAGGGTTGTCGGTTCCAGATCCAGAGATGTCAATATTGAAGCACTGGGGATAATTCTGAGCACCATCCTTGGAACCAGCACCGTGAAGGGCGATAATCTCGTGGCGGAAGACATAGCTACCAGGAGCGAGAGTCTTGGGGACAGTGGTGGTCCAGGTGTTGTTGTTCTTGATAAGATCGGCAGCAGCCCAGGTTCCGTCAAGACCCTTGGCATCAATCTTAACCCACTTGAGAGTAGCTGGGTCAGCCTGGGTGCACTTTCCAGAGCACTTGGCGACGTAGGTCAGGACGGGGCCAATGTGAGACTCAGGCCAGGCAGACCATTGGAACTCAACAGTGCCACCCGCCTTGACGGAGACGGAACTGCTACCAGGCTTGCCCTTCTTGTGGCATGCAATTTCCGAGGTGCCATAGTCGCTGGGAGGAACGAATCCGTTGTCGAGGTTCTCGGCAGACCAAGCAGCGATAGAAGGAATCTTCTCTCCTCGCTGAGCGGCGTAGTATGAGTCGAGGCTATAGCCGGCCTGGTAGGTTCCGTCGACCTTGATACCAGTGACGGTGCCGTGGCCGAGGGCAACAGAGGCGAAAGCACCGACGAGAGTAGCGGCGATCTTGAGCGACATGATGATGATGTGGTTTGTCAAAAGGAGAGACTTGATGAAGATTTTGAAAGTAAGGTAGAGATTGTAAAAAGAGTGTAATGGTCCAGCTTCACGCAGTGAAGAAACGAATGGAATTGAACAATGAAGAAGAGTGAATGCACTTGAGATGAGGAAACAAAGCTGAAGAAACAAAGACCAGATGATGAAAGTTTCACACTTATATATATTTCTTCAACATGTTTTTCAACACGTTTTTCAACGGGTTTATTTGCTGATCTTCATCACCGTTATCTTCTACCAAGGAAGAGCTTAATTTACAGTGGTGGAATTGCGTCTCGTCTCAGCTTCGTGGAGACGGAGATCCGTTTCAGTCATGACCCCGGCCACAAACTAAGGGTTTGCATCCAACCATAAGCGCGCGGTAACAGGCTAAAGCTTAGAAACAGTTGAAGAAAAGATGGGGACTCGTTACAGCTTCAGTTGGAAACAGAAAACTCGTCGTCATCGGAGGATTTGTTGGCGAAATTTCGTAATGTCTTTGGGCAGGCCTATAACCGCCATCCCAGATGCAGGTGTAAAACTTCCGCCTATTGAACTAACAGGTTAAGCTTATTTCTGGGTCCGTGGGTGGGCTTTCGTGATTTTTGACTGGTCTTGTCCGCGCGTAGATATTCGTATTTGGCTAGTCAGGACTCCTGACTCAGGAGTCATGATGCTGTCAGGGCCTGGGCTGCAGTGCTTCTCGCTCATTTATATTTATCTTTGAACTTGAGATAGTTTTCATCATCTTGCTATTTGTTGTATCTTTGAAATCCAGATTTATCAGGCAGGGTTATCTAAAACGTCATAAAGATCTTGATCAGCCCCGAAACCTACAATTTGAACTTCACATCTTTGAACACTCACAAACCTATTGCCAATAATTACAAAAAGCACCAAAAGTAATTTCCTTTGCGGTTTATTTTCATTTCAGTCCCCGCTTCCGTACAATCGCTCTTTTTTGGGCCAGGATGAGGCTGTGAAACACTTGAAACGATATTAGCACAGACTCACCAAACGACAACTCAACCTTCCCTTGAATGGTCATAGAACGCCACTGTTTCATGACCAAAAGTAGTATCAGTTTTATCTTCTTTCAGACCACTGGCGCCATTACCTTGCTCCTGGGCCAGACCACTTACTTGGGACATTAAATCAACCTTCCAGGGTCAGTACCCCTCCATGACTAATAGACGGTATTATTGTTGATAGAACCAAGCGAAGAGGATGGCGATCAATGAACCTTTCTAGTTATAGAGTTCGTTGGGGCATAAGATACTTGAAGCCCTAAGTACCAAAACAGAATATATCCTATTATATCTAATAGTTATAGTCGAATTCCTTATAGGTGCCTATTTTAAAGCTTTGGGCTGAAATTGTCGACCTTTGAGCATGACTGAAAACCCTTCTTTAAGGGTGCATAAGTAAGAGGCCTGCCAATGAACCTTTTAAGGTAGCCGGAGTGGCATAATACAACTCTCTACTCTATTATTGGCCAGTTGCTCAACGGGAATCTTTCAGTACTTGTCGATGAGTTCGGATAAGCAAGGTTGTCATTCTATAACACTAGTTCATTTGATGTAATAAGTCGTCGCCCAGAACTGCCGACTGAGCTTAATAACACGCAGTAACAGAAAGCTTACTGGTCTGCTTTGATAGGATTCAGTCCGAATGTGGATGTGTTGCGGCCAACACAGTTCACAACTCATGTAAGAACGGTCTAGGTTGTACAATTGGTCAAGACACAAAGGATAGACTAGGCTTACTGCCCATTTCAATATATTAATCTAAGAAATTATCTAATAGAATGTAATAGAATAGGTGCAGGTAATAGGTGCATGTACTATGCAGCGTATGTTCTCCAAACCGTCATATACTCGTTGCTCCTCTGAGCAGGGAATTATTTACAGAAAGAAAGCGACAAAACCAGCGGCGAAGATAGCTCCGACGGTACCACTGACACGTCCGGCACCAGCAGTGACGGGAGTGGGAGTGGTAGGGGGAGGAACAACGGGCTGAGTCTCCTCAGGAGGAGCGACACCGGGCTGGGTCTCCTTAGGGGGCTGAGGGGCAGGAGGAGCAGGGTAGGTCTCCTTGGGAGGCTGAGGAGCGGGAGGAGCGGGAGGCTGCTCAGGCTTTCCGGGGACGGGGTAGGTCTCCTTGGGAGGTTGAGGAGCAGGAGGAGCGGGGGGAGCAGGGTGAGTCTCCTTGGGAGGAGTGACACCAGGCTGAGTCTCCTTAGGGGGCTGGGGAGCAGGAGGAGCAGGAGGCTGCTCAGGCTTTCCAGGAACGGGGTAAGTCTCCTTAGGAGGTTGAGGAGCAGGAGGAGCGGGAGGCTGCTCAGGCTTTCCGGGGACGGGGTAGGTCTCCTTGGGAGGCTGAGGCTTGGGAGGAGTCCAAGTACCGTTGCCAGGGGTAGGAGGAGGAACCACGACAGGGTGAGTCTGCTTAGGAGGCTGAGGAACCACGTAGGTCTCGGTCACAGGGCAGATAGTGGTAGAGACGGGGATGGTCTCAGTAGAAACATGAGGCTTCTCGGGGCAGTTGGGAACCTCAGGAGGGCACTTGGTGACGGTGTGGACCTTGGTAGTGTAAACAGTTGAGGTGGTCATCTTGGTGGTAGTCTCATGGTGAGGAGGAGGGTAGACGGGAGTAGCCTCAGTGACGGGGCAGACAGTGGTAGAGACAGCGACAGTCTCGGTGGTGACATGGGGCTTCTCAGGGCAGTCAGTAACCTCGGGGGGACACTTGGTAACAGTGTGGACCTTGGTGGTGTAGATGGTCGAGGTGGTGTAGCCAGTGGTCTTGGGAGGAGGAGGAGGGTGCTGAGACTCCTCGGTCACAGGGCAGACAGTGGTAGAGATAGCAATGGTCTCAGTGGTGACGTGGGGCTTCTCAGGGCAATCCGTAACCTCAGGAGGGCACTTGGTGACAGTGTGGACTGAGGTGGTGTAGATGGTTGAGGTAGTGTAGTCAGTTGTACCAGGGTAGCCGGGCTTGGTGTACGAAGGCTTGGTGTAGATTGGCTTGGTGTGCGAAGGCTTCGTGTAGGTGGGAGGAAGGTAAGGAGTCTCAGTCTCAGAGGTCTCCTCAGGAGGAGGGGACTGAGTGGAAGTGCCCTCAGGGGGAGGATACTCGCTGGTAGTCTCCTCAGGAGGGGGATACTCGCTGGTGGTCTCCTCAGGAGGAGGGGACTCGGTGGAAGTGCCCTCAGGAGGAGGGTACTCGCTGGTAGTGTCCTTGGGAGGAGGGTAAGGAGCAGTAGGCTTGGTCTCCTCAGGAGGAGAGTAAGGAGTAGTCTCCTCAGGAGGAGGGTAGACACCAGTAGGCTGGGTCTCTACAGGAGGAGAGTAAGGGGTGGTCTCCTCAGGGGGAGTGTAAGGGGTGGTCTCCTCGGGAGGAGAGTAGGGAGTAGTCTCCTCAGGAGGAGGGTACACCTCGGTGGGCTTGGTGTGCTCCGGGGGAGGAGGAGGAGGAGGATATTCACCACCATGGCCAGGCTTAGTAGGCTGGGGAGGAGGGTATTCACCACCGTGGCCGGGCTTGGTAGGCTTCTCAGGCTGAGGAGGAGGAGGAGGAGGGTATTCACCACCGTGGCCAGGCTCAGTAGGCTTGGGAGGAGGATAGGCGCCTCCGGGAGGGGGAGGTGGTGGTGGGTAAGCACCTCCGTGTCCGGGCTCGGTGGGCTTCTCAGGAACAGCCGGAGGAGGAGGAGGGTAAGCTCCGTTGCCGGGCTGAGTAGGCTTCTCAGGAACAGCCGGAGGAGGATACTCGCCCTGGCCGGGAACGGGGTAATGCCTCTTGGGCATCTCGACGGCGGCGGCATTAGCCAGGCCAACGGCGGCGCTGAGAATAACGAGTCCACGCATGTTGAGAGAGTTTAACGAATGCAATAAACGAGTGATGCTTTGCTAAACGAAAGGTGGGTGAAGAGCCAGAAAGGAAACAGGCAAATTCTGGGGGAAACATGCCAGGACTCTTATACCCCAGATCTTATCATCTGCTGTCATCCCCTCGTGTCGGCCCAACTCGCTCTGTTCCGTGCTGGATACGGGCTTCTCCATAGTTGATCCTGGTAACGTGATGTAATATGAGCAGAAAGGTTGGGTAGCTTGCAGCTATAGTGGACCAGGTCGGCGGTTGGCGGGCACGGAAAGGCCAGCAGGGTCCATAAAATCCATGTCGAGATCACGATGTTTACCGTATGCACCGTCCGGATAAGACGGAATTGTACTGCTGGGCAATCTCTTGCATCGTGTTCGTCTATTACGGTACCGCCGTGGTGTTGGACTGTTGGTAGGTTAGCTTGAGCACGGTCAAAAACGTTGAGGTCGTCCCTCCGATAGGCTACCACGTAACATTGTTCTTCTTTTAGATAGAGTTAATTAAAACCGCGCCCTTGGTTGCTACCTTTCAGGCACAGGAACCGAACCGTTATACCCGTAATTCTGCCCTCACTAGACTCACTACAGCGTCAGCCTGCGGGGTACCGGCACTGTAACGTTGGCCCTACGCCTGATTAGCCTAGCTGCTTAGCCCGTTAGTCTATGATCTGACGCGGCCTGGGATGTACATGTACTGCACGTCTAAGGCTCTAAGGCTCTGCTGCTATAGGAGGTAAGGGAGGGGGGAACTTTTTTGTGATCTGCGGACAGAGTAATTGTTTTTCTGAAGCCCCCTGCTTATTGTTGCCGTTGCCAAGTGTCTTTCGGGTGATTCGTGGGGCTCTTGGTGGACTGGGTCTGCTGGGCTGGGTCGCTGGGATGATGCTAGCGAACCATATGCTCGTATAAACTGGCTGGTACAGTAGGCAGGCAGGCAGGCTACTTGGCACACTCTGCACCTACATACACGAGAAAAGTTCCTTGTAGATCACTGCTTATCTCCCCACTTTGCACTAAAATCTCGCACGTATCTCGAGGTTGGCCAGCAACGTGCTGCTCGAGTCGTCATGTACAAAGCATAAGTGCACTGCGTAGAGTGGGGAATTGAACGTGCTGATGCATCTCTGCCAAACAATCTTCGTCAGTAACATAACTGTTGGTGAAGGTTGTATCCCGAGGATCAGGTTATCCACTTTTGGTGATCATGGTAGTATTTGAGGCGAGTTCCGTTTAACCCTTGCTTGAAGAACGACTCCCTGTGGATGACAAGGTGATACCAACTAAATGGCGGAAAAATTGCGATCGCAATCCTTGTTGACAAGTATGTATGTAGTACTCCTTTTCCTCGTCGTGTTCCCGTAAGCATATCCTTCGTATCGCTCCCACCGTCCAATACGGTATTTCGCAGCGATTATCACCCAGAGCTCATTGGACTGTCCGTTCAAGGTTATGCATCCCTGTTCCTGCATTCATGGGTCTCCATGTATCACTCGGCTGGCGCTTGCATAAGAAATGAGTTGTTCACTCGAGTAAACAGCATCCAACAAAACAACTTCTCCATGAGGAGAGCAATGCAAGCACTAATTGGCACGGGAAAGCTTGACTCATATTTTCATGGGATTGGCGAATGCAACCATTCGGAAGATTAACAAAGGCTACATGCAGCTCACGGCATTCTGGATAAGGCCATAATAAGATTGAATTTTATGGGTAAAATCACGACTACAGGGTAAAGTATAAACATCGTATCATGGCCAAGACGAGTTGGTCTTACAGTCTTGGCTCCACGCGACAGCGGAGCCGTTATCGCCGAAGGAATGCGGGAATCGATCGGGTATACCTTCAGTTAACGTTGACGAATCAGGGATAAAATATGGATCGTCTGGCTGGTCAAACCGCCGTTCTTTTTTGAACTGAAGCGGCTCAATCAAGATATTCCAAGCCTTGGAAAGATCATCATTGTTGGGCCATCAGGATGAGGCTTTTTATCTAGCATCTAATCGTGACGTCAAGTTGCTTGATTTTATGCAACTAATTCATAATACGAACTCTTATTCTAAGCCTAAATCTATGCAGGTCCACCCAGGCTACAATGAAGCGAACTGTGTTCGGTTATACGGATATCAAGATTTTGATTCATTCAGAGAGAGCAATCGCCGAGGACTGTCTGGTACTGCTGTCAGCTGTTGGTAAGTAAGGCTGTCCATGTTCATGGCCATGTCCATGTTTATGTGTCCAAGCTCGAGCTGTCAATGCTGTCTCGTAACCTTCTTTAACTGTTCTATCTATTTATACATTGGCGAAATTGCGATGCAACACTGAGATTTGTCCAGAACCGTATAGCAGTCTTCGAAAGTTCGAAGGATCAGTATTCTCCCTCTCGTGAGCCAGGATGCCGATGTAACATTCCCCATTGAGTTGCCCGTTCTCCACCCCTTTTCTAAAGCTCAACACCACTAAAATCGTATTGCAGAAGTTCCTGCAGCCCAAGAGAACCACTCTCATCTCCATCGACCATATCCGCACACAATCAGAACGTTTTTCTCGCCCATCCAGAACAAGCCAGAACCGAGATCGACAGGGGCGAGTTTCATGTGTGAGGCGTACACTCTAGTCTCGCAGAATGACGAATGGGTCTTGACTTCAATCAGCTTAGCGCTCGTATTCTCACCTCACCACTTCGAAAACGGCTAAGCGGAACAAGACATGCCGAGGCTCGATCCGATGACTCGGCCGAACTATAAAAACTTTTATACGAGACTAATCTTTGCCTTGGAAATGCTTGGTTTGTTTGAAAATTATTCACGTCTATGACGTGAGTTTGCTATGAGCCATGTTGAAGCCTCCGTGATGAATGTCAAGAATTTACCTCGTCTTTCTTGACATTTTACTCTGACATAATCCTTGTGAACAGGCTCGGACATGATGATATAAGCTTACAATGATTTCTCACATACTCCATACTCCGTATAACCCCGTCAGATGAAAGTTAGTCAAAGTAAGTTTGCCACAGGAAAAGAAGCTACCGAGGGCCGTTCACAGTTTGGAGTGGAAAGACTAGTTCCCCTTACGAGGCCCATCTTCGAATCGAATCTGCCAACAAATCACGGAAATTGCTTCAATCATGACTCCGGCTATCCGTGATTCGCCAAACGATCATCATGAGCTCAGGTTCCGACTATCTTTTCACGGGCCGACGTTGAATTTTGAGACTTCATGCTCCAGCCTGTTTATTCACCACCCGTCAAAGAAATCAAATGCCTGACAAAATGGGTTTAGGCTGCACCAATACTGAATATGTGGACAGTGAAATCTTGTGAGGGGAGTATGTTCCGGGTAGGCTTCGACGACCCAACATATGGTTCGATCCATGTCTTTTCTTTTACTGGGCAATAAGATCAGGTCAGGCCTTGAGAACTCAAAACAAGGTATCTTTTGTTGGCTAAAGCTGCTTCTGGGGAGAATTGAGTGCCATAACCTCGTGTTCTAATTTAAGAATATTCGATATTCGTGAGGTTTCAACGTGGCCATTACGGATAATTGATTCAGCATCTCAAAGCAGTATCTGAGACTGAATACTGCCCTACCGGATTTTAATTCACTCATGCTGCTGGATTCTTTATTACGCATTTAATGTTCTTTTGAGATTTCCCACTTTCAAAAGTCTACTCCAACTCTCTACGGTTAAAGCTCACAATTTCCCACATGGTATAGATCGTCAGTTCCGTCCATCATTCAAGCCCAACCGCCCATCCTGCGTCGTTTTCATTTCAATTCCAGTCAAGTGAAAAGAAGTAGCTACTGAGGTTGAATCCAAGAACTAGTCGATCTCCTGATAGAAATCCAGACTTGTCATGGTATCTTGGTCCATGGAATCAAACCTTGTTTTCTGAGAAGCCCATAGTCATTCAAATGGCTAAAGTCATATATGCAGAACGCTTCATTTTTATTTCAGCATGTGTAAAATATTAGACCTTGGTTTCTGCATCACTCGAAAAACCTATAGACCCTGATTTACTGCTATCAGTTGCTGCGTCTTGTGTCGTCGACGATTCTGTAGTCTCCCCCTTGAGAAGTCCTCCCTCATCACGCAGCTCCAGGTTCAGTGTGTCTACTGTGTCACCTATCGTTATTGTCGCAAGTGATCGATCGATAAACACCCTTCGGTTTGTATGTTTCATTTCGGTTCCCCTCCTGGTTCTTATTCGTGACATGATATGGCTGACGAGGTGGCGGATGTGAGGCATGCAGGCGACCATGACGCCCACTGATATCTCAACGATGGACCAGATAATGGCTACTTGGGCGTTGATAACTGATTCCAGTCAGCTCATGTACTCGAGGTTAATATTCGAAACCCTTACCTGTCAGGTTCTTGGAGCGTGAAAACCTGACTAGCTCGTGAACTCGAATTGCAGCCACGATTGTAAGACTCAAACTCTGTCAGTGTGGATAAAATATAAGACGATAGAAAACACTCACAATATACCGACACTAAACATGCTAATCACACCAGCCTTCTTCCTCAGCTGCAACCCCAGCTCCCATAACTGCGTCAACGGCAGAATAAGCATCCAGATATCCAGAAGGAGATTCAGTCCTGCGTGCGGTAGGATCCAATGGGTTATTCCAGCCATGATCAGGTCGCCTTTCTTCTCCTCCCAGCCGTCCCAGAATAATGAAAAGGGCTTTGTCTGGAGAAACACGATGATGAAAAAAACTACCCCCACGAGAATATTAAAAACCATGGTACATTTGACCATGATCCTGAACTTGTCGTCGGGGAATATTCGGAGAAAGAAGCACAAGATGGCGGTTTTGACGAGGACTAGTGGGATCAAATACAATACTTCGATGACGATGAAGTACTGCGAAGACATTGGGCATTAGTTCTCTGTCAGGTAGAAAAGACATGCGCGGTTATTTATTTACCTTGAAAGTCAGCCTGATATCATAATCGCTGGATATATACCACATATCGAGACCCAAACCTATTGAGATCACTATCAACGTTCCCTCGTTAGCTGTGCCGCAAGTACTTTGAATGAATGAAGCATACTGATTTGCAAGACAACGAAGAAAGCAACTAAGAAGGCCTGTTAATTATTATTAGATGTCCGTCTCAATAGCTGGCAGCAAAAGAATGGTCTGAACTTGCCACGGATAAAACTATCAAAGTGTCATCCATTCCCCATACGAGTCCCAGCCTAACTTTGGCTACTATTCGCAGGATGAAGAATATGAAAGCCAACGCAGTGATAGTAACACTGCTCACTCGATACGGTATAGTAAGGTTGGTGGGTTTTATTCCGCACACTGCTGATGACGCTCTAATAAAGTATGTCCCTGATGTTAGCTTCCCGCCATTCTTCCATCTTTTACTCGACCCTTACCCATTGTCTGCCTCATGGTGCACTTCTCGATGAGGCACTCGCCAATCAAATTGGCAAAGTCTTTGTTGCGACATATCTCCGCCTGGGTCTTGCCGTCGAATTCTGAGTTGTCGAGGAGCTGGACTAGACAGGTGGTCTGGCAATCGTCAGCGAACTGGGGCCTTTGATCTGAGGCTGCGTGGCACTGACAGCACACTGGGGAGCTTCTGATAAGACTGAAGCAAAGGTTTGGGCGGTTGCTGGTTTGTATAGAAGGGTTAGTACCACCAAGATGAGTAATCTCCTGTCGAGCCCCATCGTGAAAAGAGTGTATATCGATCGCCAAAACGGTCGAAGGAGGGGAAAGGGAACAAGAGAGTTGAGCAGATGAAGACGGTCTGTTTATTAAGTCGCTAGATCCAAGACAGCCTGTGCCATTCTGGAAATGGCGTAAACTAGTATCGAGCCAAGCATCCTTCATGTTCAAATCTGGCTCCGAAAAGTAATGTTCCAGGCACATCTTGCCAGTCTTGTCGGACCCGATCCAGTACGGAGCTTCCGTTCCCAAACTAGCTTAATATCTAGCCCATTTTGGTTATGTCAAAGACACCGATGAGCTAGCTCTGCGGAACCCTCACGCCAGGGCTGGGGTTGGGAATGTGTTGCATTCCTCCACTCCACATCGGCCGGCCCTGGAATCTCTTCTGTTTACCCCAAGACGTCACATTTCACTGGGTTAAAGGGGAGGAAGCCGTACCTGCATTAGACTATTAGTTTCTGATAGATCTCTTGGGATGTCCCGCGCTAATATCCTCCTGTAATGTTTCGTCTACGCAGACTCACAACTAATCATAACTAGCGCGTATCCAGTGCCGCGGCGAGAGCGATACAAGATAATGATAAGCTTTCTCAAAAGAGGACAAGCAAGATGTGATTGGCTGGGCATAAGAGAACACAGACCGAATGTCTTGTTGGAATTCGGAAACCACGATGAAAATAACCTTAGATCTGCTTAAGGAATTAGCTTCTTCGGCTATGGCTTGTCCCTGTGAGCTGATTTCTACTTATGGGGTTGTATTGGAACCAGTCAACCTTAACCCAGCCACTCTTTGCCACATTTCTCGTCTCGGCCGTGGTCTTCTTGAGCCAAAGGCTGAGCCCACGTTGTCAGGAACAAGAACTTCAGACTTCCACTCAGGCCTCCAGCCATTATGGCCTATTCCGTAAACATAACAGTTGCCTCTGGCGCCGCTTGAGGCTGAAGGGAAGCCCGGAAATCCATTTAGGTTAGTTTCCCTTAGATCTTGGTCCCAGTACCTATACAGATACACAGATCAATCGCAGGCTTTCTTTTAACCTTTAGCCCTACAATGCATGAGCGGTGAGGTGAGTTGGTTGCGTTAGTGTCAAAACTTGCCTGTCAGTTGTCACCCAATCTTAGTTCCTGGCGCCACCTATGCACAAGGCTTTCACTCGTCAAGGCCAAAATTTGAGTTGAGCTATTGGCTGTTGACACCGGTCAAGACTTCAAGATGCCCAGACCGATCTGGAGTCCATAAATTACCCGTGACTTACGGTGTGATTATCGGTCTAGTAGCTTTAAGCCACCAGGAACAAGCGAGTGCTAATAAAATTAGATGATGTAGTTGGAGATTCTTAAAACACATTTAGAGCAAATCATTAGCTTGCTGATCTTGACAAGTCTAAAATAAGTCTCACAGGTGCCGATTGAATAAAATAGTCCAACTACAAACATCGAGATGATCGACTCCACTAGCAGGCATCGTGAAGTGTCAAGTGGGTTTCATGGTCGGTGAATTTCTCTAGCTCCATCTGATAAGACTAACGAACTACTGCATGCACAAGAGACAAGCCACCAGGAACAGGTCCACAGTGGAGAAGAACAAGAACAGAGAGAAAGACGTGATCATCAATGTAATTGTATTACTGTATTCGTTGCATATAAATTTTTGGTGGTATCATCAAGTTCATTATCAGATGAGGCATTTATCGGCAGGTGTATCCACCGTCAATGACAAGGTCGGAGCCAGTGGTGTATGTGCTGGCATCGGAGAGGAAGTAGACGTAGGCAGCCTTGAGCTCCTTGGCATCACCGTTGCGGCCCATGGGGATCATGCTCCTCCAGAGCTCCTGGGTCTCAGCGTCGATGAAGTCGGAGAGGCCGGTGTCGATGTAGCCGGGGGAGATGCTGTTGACGCGGGCAAAGTCGCGCCACTCGTTGGCCAGAGATCGGGCCATGTGGATGCAGCCGGCCTTGGCCACGTTGTATGAGGTCTGCTCCTGGGGGTAGTTGGCGATGTGGCCAGACATGGACGCGGTGATGACGAAGGAGCCGTGGCCCTGCTTTTTGAAGAGAGCTCCGACGGCCTTGGCGCAGTAGGCGGTGCCGTTGAGGTCGACCTGGATAACGTGGTCCCAGTCGGCGGAAGAGCCATCGATGACACCAGCATCGGCGGTGGCACCGGCACTGTAGATAGCTATTAGCAGTGATCAATTGAGCAGAGCAGACAGACAGGACTTACTTGGCAACAAAACCGTCAATCTTGCCAAAGTCGCTGACAACCTCTCCAACAAATCGCTCAACGTCGTTGTAGTCGGCAGCGTTGAGCTTGTAGGCCTTGGCCTTGACGCCGTACTCCTTGGTGAGCTCCTCGACGTTCTTCTCGGCGCCCTCCTTGCGGGAAGCGTAGGTGATGGCGACATCAGCGCCCATCTCAGCAGCACCGCGGGCAGCCTCGATACCCATGCCGCGGGGTCCGGAAGCGCCGGTGACGACGACGACCTTGCCCTTGAGGCTGAGGAGGTCGAGGATGTGGTTGGCCTTGGGGATTTGCTGAACCATGGTGACGGTTTGTTTGTTTGTTTGTTTTGTAAAGGGAGGGGTAATAAAAAGAAATGTATTAAAAAAGTGTTTGGTATAATGAGGAGGGGAAAGAAAAAAAAAAAGCTTGTTCAACAGGAGCAGAGGCTAGACTATTTGTACAAATGAGTTTCCTCTCAGGTCATGGCGTGGTCGGCCATAAAAGCAGCAAGCAGCCATCAAAGCAACGCAGAGCAGAGCAGCTGTAATGGATGGATGGGTCCAGTGATGTCATGGAAGCAGAGGACATCATCACTAAGAAGCACAAGGCGACAGAAACGAGGGGCATCGGCGATTACAAAGAGAAAGGCCCACTACAAGAGGAACAGAATGGGGTGTCGAGAAGGCGAGATATCCGGGTTTCCAAGGATGAAGCTGCAAGCCCCTCGATTGACTATTCCTACCGTGTCGAAAGACGCGTCGAGGGGTAAAGGTAAAGCGTGGGTGCATTTTTGTGTTGGGTGAGTACAGTACACAGTCTCGGTCTCATGCCAGAGGAGAAGCCTCGGTGGGATGGGGATGCATGAACTGACTGAACCATGCATGTCTGCATGTCTACGACAAGAATCCAACGCTTTTTTTCTCGTCGTTTCTGGGCCAATTGGTTCTGTAGAGGTGTCTGATATACTTTTAATTAGGTGAGGAGACGTGGGACATACATACAGGTCAAGGCGGGGTGAACAAGCTGCGAGCATGGGCATGGATGGGCATGGTATCTTCAGCCCAGCTCATCTCCTCCCTCTGCCCTGTCCTCAATCGCGATTGCAATCACAGAAAAGTCATTGCTTACTTCACATTTCATCATTGATCCATAATTGAATCTTTGATCTTGTCAAATACCACCGAGAACAAAGCCACAGAGAGCCCCACGATGGAGTTTGAAGTGGATAGATTGAGCGTCATTCTCCCGCCTCTTTTCCAAGAAAACCACAGCACAACCCCGCAGAACGACCGGGCTTCACCGCTCCTATAGGAGTTTAGCTTCAGAGGGGGTCAACCTTGCTGGTTGGCTGGATACCGCGGAACAAGGCCCCGGTCAAGTGAATTTACGCGTCTCAACGTGCGTGTTTCTCCCGCGATACATCCCGGTCCGACATGATTTAAAACAGCTACCCTAGATGGACACAAATGATGAGTTAATGCTTACTGACGGTTTGTCTATCGCGATAATACTGAGTAATGCTTATCGCTCAATCAGCAATTTCAGAGTCATCATTCCGTGCAGCTGTAAGTTGTTCATGTAATGATTTATCACACAACACAAGACAGACCATTACCAAATGGGAACATGATTGAGGTGTTAAAAGAGGGGTTGTATATGAAGCCACTTGTTGAGAAGATCACACATAAAATCAACGTCTCGATTGGACATGATGCTACCTAGCTTAGCTTAGCTTAGCTTACAGGACCCCTTGGGCCTTGACATGCATGTCTTTCTTGTATGTGGTATAGCACAGTCACAATGCATACATATCACCGCTGCTTTAAGCTGCTGTCTTAAATAAGGTATCGGAAATCCCGCTTCATCCTCAGAGCTTCGTCGGGGTTGTCCATGACCTCGACCGCCGCCGTGTGCGCAGCCACATCCTGGTGCGTCTCCCAAGCATTGGCCTCTCCCTTCTCGAGCTTTTTGTTGAGGTCAATCAGCACCAGACGGAAGATGTAGCATCCAATCACCGTCACACCAAACATGGACAGCACAATCCCGTAGCTCTTACGGTACCCGTTCTCCTTGAGGTCCCAGACGTAGGATCCCGCCACGTTGCCCAGCTGGCTGAAGGCGTTGATCATGGCGATGGCGACGGCTCGCTTGGCCGGTGGACGGGGGAATGAGGAGCTGATCCACGAGTAGAAGACGATGAAGCCTGCGTACGAGGCCGCTTGGAGGAAGAGGGCCAGGTATCGCGCTGCGACGTTCTCGGTGGCCATGCTGATGATGAAGCCAACCGAGCCAACGCCAATTGGGCCGACAATGTGCCAGAACTATTGTTCGCTGTTAGTACTACTCAATTGATGGATGGCGACACGATTAGAGACAAAAGAGAACTGACCTTTTCTTGAGTCCTGTCCGAGTGCCAAGCGTTGATGACTGAAACAATACAAGAGAAAACCCATGGAGGAGAACTCATGAGAAGAGTAGGCACGTAACCGAAGCCAAGAGTCTGTGTCAAGCTGGGCTGTTCAATTGTTAGCGATGATCTCAATTGAGGATCAGGGCGACTTACGAAGAAAGCGTTGAACGAGAGACCAACGACATAAGCAGTAAAGGTAAGCATCATGATGTAGATCTTGAAGTCCTTGACCGCAAGCTTAAGACCGTAGAACGCGCCCTCCTCAGCCGAGTCCTCATCTGCCTCTCCAACATCCTCAATCATGCGAAGCTGCGCAACCTGTCTCTCCTCCTCGGTGAAGCCTCGAGAGTTGTGAGGCAGGTCGGGAAGAATAAAGGCAGCAGAAATTGCAACGCCCATGGTGATAGCGCCCTCGATCCAGAACAGCCATCGCCACGCTGCGTGTCCGAGGACGCCCTGCATGTTGGACAAGACTCCAGCGCCGACGAGAGCAGAGAAGGCGTTGGAGATGAGGTTTCCGCAGAACAAGATGGCGTTTCGCTTGGTCAACTCCCGTCGCGTGTACCACTTTGACAGGATGAGAAGCGCTCCAGGCAGGAAAGCAGCTTCCACGAAACCCAGAAAGAATCTGATGCTGACCATGCCCGCAAAGTTGTGCACGCTGCCAGACAAGGTCGAGATGAGACCCCAGAGCAGCATGGCAGCAGAAATATACAGCGAAGGACGCTGGATGCGGTTGATGAACATGTTGGACGGGACCTGCATGAGGATGTACCCGACGTACAGGATGCTCAGACACGTCGCGTACTGGTTGTAGCTGAGATTGAGGTCCTCTTGCAGACCCTTGAGGCGGGCGGCGGCCATGTTATTGCGGTCGAGGTAGTTCATGATGTAGATGAGCACGAAGAGGGCGCATCGCGTGTCGAGCTTGCGCTTCATTCTCTTCTCGACGACGGCGCGGTGGACCGAGTCCATTGCGAAGGCGGCTGGGGCTCGTGATTCGGGGTGCGACTCGACGCTGAGCTTGGCCGAGGCGACGTGGTCGTCGTCTGGCTTTGAGCCGATGCCAGGGCCTTGATCAGACATGGTGAATGTATCTGTCTGTCAATTGTGTTGTTCAATCGATGTCGGGGTATCGTATCGTGTTTGATCAATCGACGGATGGGCGGCGTGGGTGGTTTATCTGCAAACAAGGAACAAAACACGGTGAGCAAACCAGTCTCGTCTCACTACAACACCTAAACTTCCCTGAAGACTCACGTTTAGCCGGGCATCTCGAAGGCTTTATGAATGGCTCCCATGTCAGGCAAAATACCGGCTGAGTGTCAACCGTTACATCATGCCGCAGCGATTGTGGTGTAGCGCGGAGAAGAGCTTGACTCGGAGGATGGAGAACATGGGGAAGGGGGAAGGGTTTATCCGCACGGCTAGACCTGATCAGGCGATTATCACGGGTTCCCCAGAGGCTGACAGTCACCCTCGCTTCAGGAGCTAGAGCTGAGGAGGTAACTGTGAGCCTGTTGCTTGAGCCGGTTGCAAATTTGAGTGTCACATTTAATGGGCGCTGGGGCCAATTGGTTGAGTGTGGAGGTGAAGATCTTTTCTGTTTGGAGGGGGACAATAAAAAGGGAGGGAAGTTTGGGTTGGGGAGTCTCCAATAGATGTGCGAAAAATACTTGACAATGTATGAGGAGAGACAGAGTGAGTAGAGAGTACAGTTACTTATATGATAAGCTATAGACCAGATATGAAAAACAAAAAGACTCACAAACAAACACAACAACGAAGCAATGTCAAGCCAATCTCATCTTTTCTGTCTCCAAGTTGGAGAGAATGCGGAGACTCCGCAAAAGCGAGTGAGGGGAACGCCCGTGCAAACCCCGACGATAACCAGCAAAAGGCCCGAATACTTTCTACCCATTGCCGGTCGGAATTGCTCTTTCGAGAGACAATTTGACTGACTCGCTAAAGGCAGCAGAATTAAATTCTCCTCTGCCCGTGGGGAAAAGACGTGGGGGCGTTTCATCAGTTGGAGATCATGGGAGCTGGAGAAATTTGTTGTACGGAGATGGGGAACGGGAATTATCGGTCAAGTTTTAAGCTATTACGGATGAGAATTAAACCTAATCCCAGCCCAGCCCAGTCCACTCCAGTCCAGTCCAGTGTTACGGTATAGGATGGTATGGTGTTCGGAATTAAGAAGGGGAGGCTTGTACCCGTCGTTTGTAGATGTTTCCATAAATCTTCATCGAAGAAAGGCTACCCTGCGCCTATCGCTTTCATCTAATCGCTAAAGCTATCATACCATCATTACAAATTCCCAAACATCACCACCATTAATCCTCCAATCTTCCAGCCTCACTGGTCTCATCCCTCGACTGCTTCAAAAACGGCACAAGCGTCGTCCCTCCCGTCCCTGTCAGATCCTCCCCATTCTTCTTCGACGACGAACTCGCCAGATTCTGCGGTCCAGCTTTACTACCCTGCCTGGACGGAAGAATAATATACCGCGTAACGATCTGGATGTGCTTGTTCCGGAACACCGTGAGTGCTTCTGCAGCAGCCGTGAAGGCGTTTTGGAGTCGCTGTTGTGCTGGTGTGCTGGGTGTTTGCATGGCTAGTTCGCGGATACTGCCCTTGCGGGCTACGTGGGTGAGGAACCGGCGGTGAGGACCGGGCATGTAGTCCTTCACGATGTCGTGATAGCTTCGCTCGCCTTGTTTCTCGGTGTTGTTGCCGCTGGTTATGTGCTCTACACCAAGAACCACGTCGAAGAATTGGATGAGAGAGCTTTGGCCGTTACTTCCACCTCGCAGGTGTCGCCATTCTCCCTTTCCGTCGCCTTCGTCGTAGAAGACACCTCTTGGTAGACCTGCAGCCTCCATGTTTTTACTTCCAGCCAAGAAGGGTCGGATCTTGTAGTAAAATGTCATGGGGTCGCATTTCTCATACATTCTTTCGAGTAAAGCACCAACACTGTCGATGCAAGCTTTTAGTTGCTCGAGTGCTGAGACGGTAACATCATAGTCTCTTGTCTTGACAGCTTCGAGGGCTTCCATCATCCGAGGGATAATAGTACCGGCCCTAGCCTCCATGGCCACACTGATAAGAAGGAACCACTTCTCTGACTCGGTTCCGGTGAAGGTATGTAGGGTATCGAGATCATCAAGATCAGTAAAGTCGTCGCCTGAACAAGTAAAGTTCCATAGGTTTGCAGCGGCGTATGAAAGAACAGGAGGAAGCTCAAGATGTTTTGAAACAGCGAGGAAAGGAACGGTGATTTGTGGAGGCAAGATCTTGAAACAGCTGTTAGTATACTTTGTTTTCTTCAGAAGGCAGACATCTTGTTAGCTCACCTGTGAAGGCTTCTCTCCACCCCAGACATAAGCATGCGTCAAGAAAGCCAAGATGGAGTACGCCCTTCTCCATTCCGCCTCTGACCTCAATCGATCTGTCGACAGAACAGGAAGCGTATCAACAGCCCTCCTAATATCAAAGTATCTAACCAAAGCAGGAAGATGTTGGATAACAAGCTCCCAAGGCTCGTAGTAAGGATCGGGTAATTGCTTTAGAGGGCTGGTCTCGGGGAGAAAAGCATTGCTTGTGACGGCGAACTGTTTTAGCTCAGCCGTGAGCTTGATCCGTGGTTGTTTGTAAGTAACGGCGTGTGGCGACATTGTAGGTATAACTCAGAAGCAGATAATGCAATGCAGAGAAGCTCGATAGAATTGTTGTAGTAGTAGAAGATGATGATGTACAATGTCAACTGATTTGATCAGACAAAAGCCAGTCTAAAATACAATTGTCAAAACCACGGGCCCTGTTTCTTACATCCGTCTTCCGTATACTTGACTCCGTGCTGCTCCGTCTCCGGCCTCCGAAGTATTCAATCCGAGCAAAGCGCTTCATCCGCTGTCATGCGCGACATTAAACATAGTGAAAAAAGCCCCGTGACCAATCGCTGCGCCTCGCTATATCAAAAATGGACAATGACGTCCACTATGCGGATCTCGGAGCCCGGATGTTCGGATGTGCAGCCAACTTCCGTGCTTCCGTACTAATTTGGTGATGCCGAGATGGAGACCTCACGGAACATAAAGTGATTTCGCAATCCCATCCATATTCAGCACATTCATCATACGACTTCTGATCAGTCTTACTCAATCTTACATACATAACCTTACAATGGAGTTATCCGGATTTGTCGAGCGTCTACGAAACGGTGCTGCTGCCAAGTTTCCCAGCGATGCTAATTCGCTTGAGTTTGCCCGCCATTTGGACTCTCAGGACAAGCTAAGCCATCTTCGGGATGAGTTTGTCCTGCCCACTAAGAAGTCTCTTAAGAAGAAGGCTTTGGATGGATCAATCCGTAAGTTTCCACGACTATGTATCTGAGCATCCAGCTAACTCATCTATAGCCGGCGCCGTAAATGGTACCAACGGTCACAGCAACGGCCACAGCAATGGACACAATGGCACAAGTGACGATGATAAACAATGCATCTACTTCGTGGGCAACTCTCTCGGCGCTCAACCTAAGGCTGTGAGAGAATACCTCAACGCTCAGCTCGAGACATGGGCATCCATTGGCGTGAACGGCCACTTCAGCGCCCTGGGGAACTCACCACTGCCCGCCTGGCAAGATCTTGCTGAGGACTGCGCCAACAAATCTGCTGATCTCGTTGGTGCATCTCCCCACGAGATTGTCATCATGAACACCCTCACAGCCAACCTCCACCTCCTGATGGCCAGTTTCTACAAGCCCAATGAGAAGCGCCACAAGGTTATCCTGGAGTGGAAGCCCTTTCCTAGTGATCACTACGCTATTGAGAGTCAAGTTGTCTGGCATGGTCTTGATCCTGACAAGAGCATGGTTAAGATTCACCCCAATGACGATCATATCATCACAACAGACCTCATCCTCTCTACAATCGATGAGCACGCTGAAGACACAGCTCTTCTCCTCCTCCCCGGTATTCAGTACTACTCCGGCCAGCTCTTCGATATTCCCCGTATCACGGCCTACGCGCAAGCAAAGGGCATAATGGTCGGATGGGATCTCGCCCACGCCGCTGGAAACGTCGAGCTGAAGCTGCACGACTGGAATGTTGACTTTGCCTGCTGGTGCACATACAAGTACATCAATGCTGGCCCTGGTTCTATCGCTGGTGCTTATGTCCACGAGCGATATGGCAAGGTTGAGCTGAATGACTCGGGAAAGGCTAGCTACCGACCTCGTTTGATGGGATGGTACGGTGGTGATAAGAGCGTGCGGTTCAACATGGATAACAACTTTATTCCCACCGCTGGCGCAGGAGGATATCAAGTATCAAACCCTTCAGCCATCGACCTCGCCAGTTTATCCGGTGCCCTATCCGTCTTCAACAAAACAACGATGCACGATCTCCGTTCCAAGGCTCTTGTACTAACAGCCTACGCAGAGTATTTACTCGACCAGATCCTCGCCGATTCGTCAGACGCGGAGCCTCTGTTCCGAGTCATCACACCGCGAGACCCTCTCCAGCGAGGAACTCAGCTTTCAGTGCTCCTGAGAGATGGACTTTTAGATAACGTCAGTGCTGCGCTGGAGGAGAATGCTGTGATTTGTGATAAGAGAAAGCCTGGTGTAATTCGGGTGGCGCCTGTGCCTTTGTACTCGAGGTTTGAGGATGTTTGGAGGTTTATGCAGATTTTGAGGACTGCTTTGCCCTAAAGAAAAACGCGACTTAGATAATGATATTTAATGAAAGCTTGAGTCTATTTTTGTTCAAGCACTACTGATAGTAAACTTGAGAGTGATTGTCAAAGTGATTAGTGAAGTCGTTCCTTTGGTGAATATTGAACGCCTGCCCTTCCCTTGACTGACGCGCACCCTCAAGACTCAGAATTTCAAGATAATCAAGAATTTGCTTTTAGGCATTGGGCCATATGATCTATCACATTACTTTTCTTTTCGCCCGTCGCACTCGGCTAGCAATGGCATTTCTCCCCACAACCGAGGATCCAGCCATTGTCTCTTATCTGCTCGCATACACGACACGTAAACAAGCAACAAAACGTCGGATCTGGGTTTCTCATACCCAGGAACATACCCGCCTCGATCTGACATGTCCGAACTTCCGCACTTCAACCCGATTCGTCACATAGACCACCACCAACTAAGCCCTTATCACCGCTTACTGACGCCTCTCAAAGATGATGTGTCAGATCGATACCACCTCCCCCATCCAACAAAGTAAAAAGGTTCAAAGCCGACCCGGAATCAGCTTCATTCCCCATCGGCCCGCCCCAGTAGTTCGGATCGGGAGTCTGCATCATGGATTCGCTCAAGCCTAGAAAAGCCGAATCGAGATCTCCGAATAGTGGCGATCCGACGTTTTGTAAGCCGTTGTGCTGTAGGAATGTCCTGTCTAGTGATTCGCGCTGTGCTGGGCTTGTTATTGAGTTGCTTGTTTCTCGGCGGAAAGCAGGGGATGAGTCCATGGTGGCCTCAGAGGGAATGAGGCCGAATAGTTGGCTTGAGTTTTCGGTGCGGCGTTGGCGTTCTGCGAGTTCGCGCTTTTCGAGATGCTCGAGGGCGGTGGTTAGAAGAGATTGTGCGATGAGGGAATACTGTCCTGCATGTGTGTCGTGCTTTGAGCAGTGATCTAAAGCGTGAATGGCCATGCGGGTGTATTTCTCAAGGACTCGGCCAAAGCCACCGAGTAGCCCTACTCCCAGGACAAGAGAACTAGCAAATAACCATGATCTATCAAGAGTCAGAGGAGATTCTTGAGAATTCTAGTAAATATAACTTACACAAGGATGGGTACATGCCCAACAAGAATACCTCTCTGGATCAAGTCCAATATCGGATCAACCATAAGACTCGCCGCATCGATGCAAGCATCAGCCAGCTTTGATTTCCCAGACGTCAAAGCAGACCGGCCATTGGATGCTACCGAACCATCAGATAATCGGCGACAAAGCTCATACATGAGAAACGGCCGAGATACGAGCATGACGGCGTAGTAATATGTAGCCAAGATCTGACAGGCACCACTCGCTTGAGCTCTGTCCTGGGCTTCCGGATTGGCGACTATATCCTTGAGTTGCTTTAGCCAACGTGATGACCAGTCTCGTAATTGAAGGGATATGCCTTCGGTGAGCTGGAGGGATATCTTTCGTCTTGAGTAAATCTCGGTGACGACTCCCTCAAGGACGAGGAATATCTGCACAGATGCATTGAGTAAATCGAGAGGCTCTTCGAGGTTCTCGTCTGGGCTTTGATATGGGACAGTGCAGTCAACATCCGAAGTGGCAGGCGGTCGACCCATTGATGTACTAAGGAAGAGGTCAACCACGCGCAAGCTCTTCCAAAGACGATCTCGTTGTCTGTGGATGTCGGGACCAAAACGTGCATTGACTTCGGTTCTGTGTATACCGATCGAGTAAGCTGCTCGCACAGCAGTTCCAAAGAATAGAAAAGCACCGTTGATCTGACATGAGCAGAGCATGTATAGTGTAACAAGAGTAAACATCTGAACAGTCGTGACGCTGAGATTGCCAGTGAGATTGGAGTATGCTTTATCTCGTGCGTATTCAAAGTAATCTTGGGAACGTTCTTCATCGTTGATTTTTGTTCCAATGGCTAGGACAAGAAGGTTGACAATAGTAGTCGCATCGTCTTGCTTTGGATCCATATTCGCCCAGAGAATGAGATCTTGTTGTAGTCTCCGATTGTCGAATAGATCAACCAATCCAGTAGCAATGGAGAGATAGTTCGACACAGCAAGGGGAACATCTTCTGGGTGAACAATTGGTATGCGGTTATCACCTGGTATCCTCCGAGACTGATGCGCTGTAGCGTTCTCGAGGACCGAATATCGGCTCGACTGAGGAGCAAAAGCATTCTGACCAACTCTTGTCGTAACAAGTTGTCGAACAGACTGGAAGAATGAAAGTGGCGCGCAATCTCCCACAAAGATCAACTTCCCCTGTGCATCGCACACCAACCGCGCCTCTCTCGGCACTTCGGTCTCATCCTCGGCGTCATTCACCTGAGGAACAGGTTCACTCTGCGCTGCAACAATCTCGGCGTTGGCAGGCGTAACCGGAGTCGTATGTCTTGTCGAATGAGCCCTCCCATCCGAATCTTGCGGCGAACGGAGCGACGTCACAGAGCCCTGCCCCTGGCCCTGTCCATTTTTGCGTCGTCGCTGAGGCGAGTAGTGACAATCATGAGGTTTCTGTCGACGCGTACAGTAGCTGCAGGGTAGTCTCCCGTCGCATTTTACTTTGCGCGACTTGCATCCGTCGCAGGCGTTGGCGATGCGACTGCGGATGTATCGCTCTGGTTCTGGTTGCATGCTCTGATTTGCCCTGCGGTGGATGTTACGGTGAGAACGGAAGCACTGTGGATGTGGATAGATGAAAAACAGCGGAAAACAACGGAGCGGATGTTCGGACTTAATAATTGTTAGTGCAGGATCGGCCCGGCTTAACCACCCGAGGCTTGGCTTGGGAGAGAGATGGAATAAATAATTATATAAATAATAAATAAATACTCAACACTTAATCACAAATCATATCATGAAATATTATCAAGTGTTTAAATGAGTGCAACACTAGAATATCTGAGGTGGTGTTCGGTCTAAGTGTTGCCCAATCGCATGTGCATCTGATTATGTGTGCATACTCACTTCCGCTTCCGACGGGCGGCTAAGATCTCCATTGGTTTTTACCTCCAGTAATGCCGCTCTTCTCTTAGGTATGCAGAAGCCAGCTTGATATAGGAAAGAATTTTGGAGTAGCGATATTGAAATACCAAATTCAGATGCACAAAGGACAGAGGATGAATTAGAGTAGAATTTTTAAAATAAGAAATGTTTAAAAAGAATATATTGGTAACTATCTTCTTTTAAGCCGAGAGGATAAAAACTCTATAATTAACCTACCAAGAAAAGAGCTCGTTATGTATTTCTCTCGTTATCACCACGGAGCTCAGACCCAAGCAAAGCACTTACAGCCCTTCGATAACTCTCACCCATTATGCATCCAAGCTCTCGGTTATTTACTTTGAGAGATTTACTAGTCCATGTAGTTTTATTTAGCGGGCATTGCGGCGTCGAGTCCACGTTTTCCGGCAAGCCCTTGCGGCCTAGATGGTAAAGGAACGACAAGCCAGACTTGGGGGATCGCGGGAGCTAATATTGTTTCTGTCATCTAGGCCTAGAGAAGGTAGCTGTGGCTGGCGGATGAGCCCTCAATTATCTGCAGCTTAGCAAGTTGCATTAAATATTCTTGGCATTGTCATGTCACTAGCTGTTACTACTATATACGCAAGACTTTTAAAGAGACGTACTTGGAGAAGTTTAAGGCTTGGAAAGGCAAGAGGAAAAAATTAAATTATAAACTTGGATAATTAAAATTAAGATTTATATGTATTTCCTATTTAGTTTTCTTGAGGTAGTAAAAAACCAACTGTTGAATGCAAAGCATGACTTCTGTTTGACCAAACCCGGGTGGGCCATGTAATCTTCCAAGCATAGTTAGACCTCTTCTCTTTGCTTGCTCGTTTCCATCATCTCCGTCATACTATCCGAGTCATAAGGTGACGGCTCTGAGCGACGCTCCATTGGCGTGACAAAAGGACCAGGAGCTGCCTTGCTGGGAATTCGAATACCAGATGCTCGACTGCCCAGTGTAGATGTCTGTGCACTAGCACGACTGAGAGTCTTCCCTTTGACGTAATTGAAGGCGCGTGATTCTGTAGCCATGTTGAAATAAGGTCGAAGAGCAGGCAGGCAAGAAATGACCAAGCCAATATATAGGTCTAGAGAGTTCCAAAAGTCTAAACACATGTCAGTAAAAGGCAATCCTCGAATGGCGAGAAACTCACGAAATGCCACCAATGATAACTCAGCTGAGTTTCCAGTGTAAAGCTTGACCAAGCGAACGATACTTAGAATCATATTGATGACACCGAGAAGAAAGGTGAAGTAGATGCCGGCTCTGAGCCACCCCTTGACCATAAGATCAGGGACAATGGTCCAAGGAAGAGCAAAGACTAGGACTGTTAGCTTTGATTCCTCTTTCTCGCCTTTTTAGGCAATACTTACTAAATATATCGCAGGTGAAGTTGAGAGCCCATGCAGTCCTCGCGAAAGCCATCCATGCCGAGATAGAACATTGGCGCTCAGGATCGAGGGTCCTTTTTTACTTTAGCAACTGTGCGATGTGCAACATAAATCAGAGTGACTGACCAGAATCGGTTGATGGGAGTACATATCGTGAAGAAGGAAATAAGGGTGATGATGTATGAAAGGCCGACAAAGGTCACAGTGCCCCAAAGAAACATCCTTCTCTTGGTCATGAAGACAGGGATGACTTGGTGATATACACAAAGCAAGGCGGCTTTGCAGATGTAGAATGCAGTGAGAAAAGGCAGGGTGCAAACCCAGAGTAGCTAGAACATGGTCAGCGTTTGTTTTTCACTGGCTTCCGAAGCCTTTACCTTGTGAATATATTGCTTCTTCTCTTCTGAACCATCATAGTACTTAAGAGACGGGCCAATGTTGTCCTCCATGACTCCTAGACGGATGAAGGTGATACAGAAGGCGGCCACGACAATTCCCATAGCCCATGCTGCTGCCATGCAAATATCGCTCCCAAGAAGCTTTTGCTTTTGGATGCCCATTCGGAGGTAAATACGAGCGGCAATGACGACGGTTGACAACGTTATGAGAGTCCATTCCATAATCTTCAAAATTGTCAGCGGATGATGGGGGAGAAGGCGATGGTGTTACGAACAAGAAGGTCTGACTTTCCTGGAGCCATGTCTTTGGATATTTTCCGTCAATATGACGATATGAGAGAACTAAGTCAAGTCGAGGTGATGCGTTCAAGCTGTTTGGACTGCGACAAGTAACAGGTGGTGACGCTGTTGCAATGAAATGTCTGACATCTGGGGACGAACTCAGGAATCCGTGATGGCATTCGGCCGAGGGGTCGTAGACATACTTAACAGATATTTCTTACCGTTTCCGTTTGTCCATTGACCCATCAAGCTTTTCTTATCATTCCTCGCTTAGTGCATGCGGGACGTTATCGCATGATTCACCCGTCTTAGGTTGTGGCGCATTCCGTCCAAGAGAGGCCCAGAAGCAAGAGATGGGGTTTACGTGGGAATGACAGGTAACCGAATTCCAGCCGCGTGAACAATTCTTACACGTCATTCGTGCTTCCGCTATGGGATTCTATGCAAACGATCGACAGGAAATTGAGGCTGTCAGAAGGAAAATGATTCCCGAAAGTAAGCCTCGGAAAGAACGGCTTGTCTTATGCTTATAGTACCTAGAACAAGAGCATAATAATGGTAAGAAAGTAAGACAAGATATGCGTCTCAGCATAGCAAAGTCAAAGCATCATAAGTCCCTCCGATGACATAACTGGAGAAAAACACGCTTAATGTGCTTATTCTTAATTTATTTCTTCTTAATGAACTTATTCAAATAGTCAACTCCATATGCACTTCTCCATCTAACCCATACGCGCTCGCAGCTCTGTTCTACCACCATCAACACCAGTAGACACCGTATACGCTTCTTTATCACGACCAGCCGATTTAACCAACGCCGCAACTTCCTTATCCTTCATTCCCTCACTACCCGCAGCCCGAATGACGTCCTGCGTCTCGGGAGAAACCATCTGTGAAACAGCCTGCCAAGAATTACCCAGAAGAGAAGATGTAGTGCGCTGTGCAAAAAGGTACATCATGATAGCAGTGACAATGAAATGTATGATGATAATAGCCAAGACAATGCATAAACCTGTCCATTTCTCAGGAATAAGGACATCCCTGGCGCTGATTGTGGTGGCTTCGCGAGTTGGCTTGTAGTTGGGAAGCCAGTCGTAGTATAACATCTGGTAGAAACGGAAGATAAGTGCCTGCATTGCTTGCGCGGGGTCACCCGTCTTTTGAAGTGTGTTTTGAAACACTGCGGCATGTTCTGGATGAGTTGGCCAAGCAAATTGTGTCAAGATGGAGTTTGTGATAATTCTGCCTGCAAAGCTCCAGCTTCCTAGCAAAGAAGATTCCACAAGCGTAGACCAGAGCAGAGAGTATGCTGTTAGTAGTCGAGGGCCATCACCAGGGTCTGCCCAAGCTTCTGGACCTGAGTGAACTTGGAGATCCAAAATACCACGTTCGTTTGTGTTATTGGATGATAGACCAATGCCTAGCTGTTGCAAAATGCTGGTGCCATTGCCTTCAGTTGCCAGACTTGACCACTCATATAGAGATTCGGGTTCAGAGTCAACGGCTCGTCCCGTTATGGTGACGTTATATCGATGGGGTAGATTCTGGCTGATATAACAGATAGTAGCGTTGAAAACGTCAGCACCATCGGCTGTTTTAGCTATTGTCCAAGGCCCATCGTGATGAAAGGTCAAGTCTTGTAGGTCTTTGGGTATCTTGACTGGCGAGGGCTTTTGAGTCTTGCTATCGTTCGAAGGTGCGAGCCCATTCAAAGCTGAACCAGAGCTGATGAGCATGACGGAGTTGAACGCATACGCCCAGTTAGAGAGAGGGTTCTTGATCCCATTATTGATATGTACCGGATCGGATTCGTTTTTACATAGAGAAACCGGCAGTATATCGTAGTGTGTACTATTCCACGCGTTGTGAACTCTGCATCTCATACTCCTAGGTGTGCTCGAAGCAGTTCCGAGGAAGTCAGTTTGATTCTCTATAGCGTAGCTGGCGTCGAGATATAAGCCACTGGTGACATCACCATCGGTCTGCTGGTACCTGAGTATCGTACGGTTGAAAGTTGGTCCGAAACATGCGGTTCTCTGATTCACGACAACGGCAGGTCCCTGGTAATATTCAAGGCTGGTTCTGTCCTGGGCGTTATCGAACGGAAGCATAGCTCGGTAGACATCACCAGTGTCTGTCGCATTCCCGGTGCGAAGTTCTGTTTCCATCTCGGCCGGTCGAGTCTCGGCAAATCGCCAATGGGCGAGTGGTCTCGATTTCCAGTATGAAATACCGTTGAAAGGAAAGATCTCTTGGGTGTCGAATCCAACAGCTTTGATACTCGTCGCCATCGGTGCTGAAATTCGGTCCTGACCAAAGTCGAAAAGAAGAATGGTGGATGTTAGAGTCGAGACCAAGGCAATGATGAATGCCGATACAAGGAGAAAGAAATACAGGAGACCGGAAAGCTTTCCTGCAATAAAATGTCGCCAAGCTGTAGGGACCATACTGCCTGGCCCTGCACTAGAACTAGCAGCCCTCTGAATAGATAACATGGCCGTATCAGCGAATCGACTCCCCGAAGTCTCAAGTATAACTGCCGCCATAGCCGCTGCTGCAAATCCGATCTGGAATCCCATGGATACTCTAATAACAGCGGAGCAGATGGTGACAAGTCGCGTGGACCAGTCATTGAAGACAATGGCGTCCCAGTGTTCTGATCGAGGATATCGATTTCTTGCCTTGTGGGCGCCTTGCCATAGAAATACGAGCAGTGCGACAGAGATCACAATCGCAGCTGTGCCAGCAACAAGGATGACTGTGCCAGGGAGGCCAATTCTGCGCCACCACTGTCGAATTCGCTGAGGTCGTGGGGGAACGACGAATGTTGTTGCCGATCTCAATGGCCTCTCGTCGACGTTGAAGTTCCATTGTCCTGGCTTCAGCTGAACCCCAGTGTACTCTCCATTCTTGTTGTCGATGGCCTTGTCGTTATTATATCCGATCGAATTGGCCATTGGGCTTTTGGCAAGCGGATCGCTCTGCTTAGGCGACGCCAGCGCCTCGGAACTATGAACTGCTTGGTAGCTAGTCATGAGAACCAGAATGATAAAGTCGGATGGGTAATGAAAGTGAACACATCAAGAGCAGTGTTGATTAAAAAGGGCAGCATCTGGCTATTTTAAATGTCAAATTCTGTATCAAAACATTCGACAACGTCGCATCTTGGGGTTACTTCAATTAAGCATAATGAAACAGGGATTCATGCAGATGTTAGCGAGGTACCTCTTCTCAGGTGTAGTTGACGCGTAATCTTAGGTACTGTCTTAGACCTTGATAGCACGGGTAGAAAGTGAAACGCTGACATGTGGAGTTTTCATTTCCGAACAAGCCACATAATAGGTCAGCTCGCATTCTTGAGTCCGAGAAATGGCGGCGGTTAGTTTGAAACAGGAAAGATATCCGATCTAACAATAGGCAATTTTGTTTCTTGACGCCTTATAGGGCTGATCTGTCTTGTCTTGTCTCGCTGATAGCGCTGGTCTCTTCATTCTATTAAGCGAGATCCATTCTCGTGTTCAAATGCTCTACCAAGAAACGATGGCCACCAAGCTGGATCTACCCGACCAAGGGGTGTCAAACTAGGGATTTACCACTCACTAGTTGTATATTCCCAAGGAGTTGACTCTCCCCAGTCAAGATCTATATTACCATAAGGATCCTCAACGTTAACCCCATCCTTGACTGTAAGAGCAATAAATTCATCTAGATCTGAGTCAAAGACAATGAAGTCTTCATTTTCCAAGACATCGAGCTCTTTCGGGTCCATGTCCTCCAAGAACTGCCAGATTCGACGCCGGTTTGTCAAGCCTGGGGGTAGATCCAGCCCGAACTCACCATAATCCCAAACGCGGAACGAGGGCCTTGTGCACTCTAAGTTTTCACATTCGATCTTTCGATCTCGCCTAGGGCGAGCCATAAGGCTCCGGACCAATAACTCCCAGTCCCATTCTTGTTCTCGGTCAGCGGGGGGATCGGGAAACTGTTGAACTTGTTCCACATCTATGTCCCAAAGGAATGGGATCTGGACGAGAATCTGTTTCCAAAACCGTTGGGGCAGCAGGTCTGTGGATCGCGGTTCCATACTCCCGTACAAAATGCGACCGAGGATCTCGTCCACCAGTTCCCTTGGTAGACTGCCGACCATGTCTTGGAACTGGGAGTTTTGGGTTCCATACGCCACATGACGCAATGTCAGACTCTCCAGCAAACGAGATGTAAGGTTGGGGATATGGATAGGATCACGCTCCCACTGGCAGGCAGACATATGTTAGCAAAGTATCAGCTCCAGAGGTGAACCAAAGGCTTACCCAATCGCCTCTCCATGACATCCTCCCACGCGGAAGGTAATGAGCAGCTCGACTATCCCAGACATATGTTCCCCTTTCGGTCTTTCGAGGTGCGGGTGATTCATAATCCCAAAAGCTACAGCGTCCGGGACCATTTGAGTAACGCGCGTTCAGGGTAATCCAAATGTCGCAGAAGGATTTCAGTTTGGAGCCCGGTGATCGTTGTATGAACTGACGAGCCATAAATTCGCAAGCGCTGTGAAAGCCGAGGTACAGATATCCGCTCTTGAACAATGGTGAATCCATATTACCCCGAACCGTATGCGGGTACACGCTCTCCCCACTGGGAAGTAGTTTTAACATACCAGCGCCTGACGAGTATTCTTGATCACCGGTAGCTGCATGCCAGGTGAGGAGCTCTTCGGGATGACTGCCGGATGGCTCCACAGGTTCGCCCAAGCCCTCAGGTCCCTCAAGTGCGACAGCATTCCGTAGCCATAACCTTGGCTCCCAATTGATGGGCTGCACGCCAGTATAGTCTGGGAGGTATATATCGACACCACAAATGGAGCAATAAAGGCCCTCTCTTTCGCTCATGACGAGTAATAAGACAAGTATGGATGGATTGGGGTGGGGGATGGATGATGGAGGACGAGGTTGCTCTTTTGACCGCTGCTAGAAGATTGCCTGCTAAGACCCCACTGCGGCTGATCAGCATTGACCCGGGCAATGAGCCCTACGGGCAAAGACCCTGCTGATCGATGAAACATAAAACACGCTAATGCATACAATAATTTGGAGCCGGCGCAGGCTTGCGGCTATGCTATCTTGTACTGTAGCTTCGTCCGCCTTCTTTTCATTTTTAGCATCAGCTGGCTGTGATTTCATATGATTCGGATATCTCAGGGCCTTGTGTAAAACATACTCACGATGTATCTCTAGCCCAAGACTTGATGAAAGCCTTTACATACATTGGAAATGAGAGGCCAAAGCATTCCCCTCACTGTTGGGGGTATCGAACATCGTCGCATTTGACAATGATATTCGCATGTACCGTAGAAAAAAGCCTCTCCCGAAATAAACATTGTTTCAGATTTATTATTTAGCCGAGTGACTCAGTTGTATTCTCCGCTAGAAGCCACTTCGGTGATTCCCGTCTTGGGCAGACTGGGGTCAGTAGCAAGGATAGGCTAGTCTGAGTAGTCTCCCATCACAGTTTTTAGTTAGATCTATTGGCCGTGCTACGCTGAAGATGCCCGTGTTTACAGCACTTACCAGGCTAAGGTCGTTCAGGCCATGCCGCACAGCCTGGACTGCTTCAAGTTGAGTAAATGCACAACTCAGCCGACACCTTTTAAAGCAGAGCACTGAGTCGAGAGGTGGACTCTGACTGGTCCGATAACTCAATCGTTTAGATAGCAGGGACAGGGCGACCCGTATGAGAAATTAGAAGCTGACCGACAGATGCTAACTAATACTTTTATCAAATAGATGAGAAGAATTTTCCTTGGTATGATTCCACTTCTCTGATCTATATAGATGTAGCTGTTAGACCTGACAATATGGATTGATTGTTTAACTATCTTCTCATCACATAATAGTCACTCGTTCAAAAGTCACTCTTTACTTTCATTATGAAGCTTGGTCTTCTCCTCTGGGCCACTGGTGCCCTTGCTGGACCATGCAAGCCATCAAGGCCTGGGACATCCTCTGGTTACGTTGTCCCTGGCTCATTGACGACTCTCCCCGACACAAGCTCGACTTCGAGAGCCGGTAGTGAGTCAGACCAAAGCACAGGTTCCGACACTATTCCTGGAGCCATATCTACTGGGTCCTTCATTGGTGAACAGTCAACAAGCTCTCTGTCCGTGTTGCTACCCTCGACTAGCCAGGCTGGACAGCCAGGCAACACCGAGACTGGTGTTCCTGGAACTGGTGTTGTCGGGACAGAGACTGGCGGCGTTCCTGCCACTCAGCCTTTGGGCGCAGGCACAGAGTCTTTAGGACAAGATACACAGCCCGTAGCTACTCAGACAGGCGATGTCCCTGGCACTGTACCCTCTGGTTCTGATACTGCCAGCGTTACCGGCACTATTGGTGACCAGACTTCTGTCGGTGCCCCCTCTGGCACCCAAACGGACGGTGATCCTGGTATTGTTCCTTCTGGGAGTGAGCTGTCTGGCTCTCAGACAGTTGGTGTCCCTGGTACAATCGGTGGTGATCAGACTTCTATTGTTGGCGTACCATCTGGCACCCAAACTGTTGATGTCCCTGGCACTCAAACAGCCGACGTTCCCGGTACTATTGATGATCAGACTTCTGCTGTTGATGTACCCACCGGTTCTCACTCGCAGGGTACTGTGCCTGACTCAGGTGCTTCAACTGGTACTTCAGAAGCCACAGGCACCTCACCATCTGACAACACTGGTGCCACAACTGTTCCTGGTGCAGACTCGACTGAGACAGCATCTGGAGCTGTTCCTTCAGAAGTCACCAGCGGTGAGGTCTCTGGGTCTGCTCCCGTCTCTCAGACTGGAAGTAACACCGACTTGACTGGTGGCCCTATTCCTACTGGCACTGAGACCCGCTCTCCAGCTGACACGGCATCCACGGGAGCTGAGCCAGCCAACACTGAGACTGGCTCTGCTACCAATCCCGCTGGTGTCCAAACAAGCGCGATTTCTGGGGGCATTGAGACCAACTCGAACACTCAAAACGTGCCTGCAACATCTGGTCCAAGTGAGGGCTCTCAGCCGGGAGTTACAGGTTCGGATACCACCCTCCCAGCTACAGAGACTACAGCCCCTGGCAATTCTCAGCCAATTGAGTCCCAATCACCGTCTGGCTCCGATGTTAAAACAGAGACGAATGCGACCGAGCAGCCTCAGGTTACAGCGTCTGCAACATCTGATATCACAAACATCGGTTCCGTCCCAGCAAGCGAAACCACGACCAAGCCTGATGGCGCAGTTACGGATTCCTTGCCAGTTTCCACTGGAGCTACAGATCTGCCAGCCTCTACTGAAGCACCATCAGTGACATCTACGCAGTCAGGTAGCAGCACTCCTGTCGTGACTCAAGTTCCAGATGGATGGGCACCTACCTGCGTATCTGGCCACCCCGAATGGACGGCGAATACTTGGATCACCACCACTATGGAAGGCTCGACCTCTCCAACCGTGGTCCCAGTCCTGGTTGATACCAAGGACTGTGGTGACGATGGCTCAGGCCTGGTTCTGTTTGGATTTCCTCCCGTCATTGGCACAATTTTCAATCTACCAAACGCCCCCAAGTTCTCGTTCCCTTGCATCCCACCAGGCTGTTCAACTCCTCCCAAGACAGAGCCTGCTGGAGCCGGAGAAGGTGAAGATGGCGAGGATGAGTCGTCCAAGTCGTCCAAGACTTCTATGACTTGTACAGAAACATCCACGGTCAGCAACTGCCTCGTTGAATGTACAACGCGAACTGGCATCAACGATACTGTTATCACGCCAGAGTGTACTACAACGTGCTCGCAGACCGCCACCGGCTGCAGTGTAACTGGCACGACTTCTACCACTGAAGTGGATGCATGCGCCGCGACATCAAACGACTGGGATGCCCAAGGCTGTGGATGCACCGGCGAGCTGGATTCCGACTTGCAAACGAGATCTGACGTTGCAGAAGAGATGGGAGCATCTGGTTTACAGAGAAGATGGGCTGGTCCGGAAAAGAACGTGGAGCAGATGGTTGGATTCTGTTCAGCTGGGCAACAAGGAAAACTTGGTACCACATTCTACTTCCCATCCTATCCCGAGGGCGGTGACATTATGAAGGTTGAGAAGGACCTTGCCTCTGATAAGGTGAGGTCTCCTCTCAAGGATATCGTGCGCTGGTTCTACCGAGTCACCTCGGCCTGCAGGCCAGTCCTTAAGGGACCTACCAATGATGTCGCCACCCGAAACACGATGCAAAACGTGGGAACTATCGATCATGTCTTTGAGAAAAGCTTCCTGAGGGATTACTGGAGAGAGATCACTCGGGGAAGAAATGTACCAAGTATCACTGGAGCGGCGTCGGCACCTCAGCATGTGGTGACGGTCATCAGTTGCGACGACCTCAAATTCTACGGAGGTCCTGGTATGACTCTCGTCAAGAATGTCTATGAGCAGTATCCAGGAGCACAAAATTATCCAAGAGATCCCCTCCAGCCACTCAAGCCAAAGTTCCTTGGAGATTTCGCAGGCATGGATGAGTATACCAACAAGGCAAAGGCAAGTAAACCATGCAATCAAGTGTTCACTATACTGACCCGGTATTACAGGGCCTTACGACATCCCCCTTTGAGATCAGGAAGGCAATGAATAACGTCCCAAACATTGGGCCGACTACCGACATATGGGGGGCATTGAGTATCATTGAGCAACGCATCAATATTGTAGAGCAGCTCAAGATAGGAGTCCAGCTGCTCAGCCTACCCGATTTGCAAGACATTATGGTCCGACAAAACACTCGCATCTACAAAGCACTGTAAGTTACCCCCTCAACCATAAATCTACTGAGTGCAATTGTATTAACACTCAAACACAGACAGGATATCGATAACAAGGCCAAGTGCAGGGGCGACAAAGCTGTGAAAGACGGAAAGTGGTCATTCGCAGACCGGTACAAGGATCTCATGCTTCAACGCTTCGACGGCTCCGTGCAAGACTACTCCATGAATCCAGCCATTGCGGCCGCTTATAGGCAATTGTTTCCACAGATAAGAAAAGATATGGACGCCGCTAGAGATTTGGGAAAGGTGATGCCAGAGGGCAATGAGCAAAAAAGGGCCGTTGCCAAGTTTCTCAACTTGAAGAGCGTTTGGGAGAAGATAAAGGAGGAGTTTGGAAGCGGTCCTAGCAACTTTAGACCCCCATCCATTCCTGTTCCCGATTGGCAGTGGGAGACAGTCACGAAGCGAGATGGAGACTCGTGCAATATCCAGGAACCAACGACACCGGGTACCACCTTGTCAACCGTCGTTTCAACATCAAAGACGGAGCAACAGACCTCCGATACCTCACCAACCCCGACCAACTCAGCTGGGCTCTGTGCTTCAGATGAAGACTGCAATTCTCAAGATTGCAATGAAGATGAGAGGCCCATCTGTGGGAACGGACTGTTACTGCCTGGTATGCCGAAAATGTGCAGTTGTGTAGCCAAGACTGTCACCACGGCCCGACAGACTACTACCTCCGCGCAGGAGCCTCCATCAACGACCTCTGGCCTCGGAGTCACAATATGCAAGTCGAACGACGACTGCAAGGACTTTGCCTGCGATGAAGGCACTAACCCAATCTGCGGCTCTGGAACACAATTATTCCCTGGAATCCTCCCATTCTGCCACTGCGTCAAACCAGCACCCCCGAAGCCATCCACAACTACCGCAGAGCCACCAAAGGAGACGGATCCTAACGCCAATGTGCCAGAGGTGGAGTGCAGTACTCATGCAGATTGTGATAAGTGGCAAGGTGTATGTCCGAGAGGCAACAAGTATTGTACAGCAACAGACTGGGAGGTAGTGAACGGCGTCCCTACATCGCACAGAGCGATCTGTAAATGCTAGTAGAGTAGTTCTTTAGTTATTAGTTTAGTTTGATTTTTATTATAAAAAAGCACAAATATACGAGAAATCCAGAAATATCCGTGTGAAAAGGTGCTATCACTCAACATTCGTCTTCACCACCTCATCCAAACAAGTATACCACCCACCACTCACCGCAAATGCAAGTCTTTTCAGCAAAACGCGTCGCGAATTGACAAGGCGGCCCTGGTCAGGTCTGAGTGATGCGCACCTATGGTTGGTGATGGCTGCAGCAATGCCCCTCCCAAGGCTGACTTGCAGGCAACCAACAGTCAGTCCACCGATTCAAGCTTGCCGCCCACAGCCTGATTTCGATTTTCCCTCTTTCATCATCTTTCAACGTCACTGAAGCTCATCACCTTCGCTCTCATCGCCAGTCCAACCTTCAATGTGAAGAGGTGAACCATCGCCGGCTAGAAAGGACTAAAATTGGCTTCAATCTTCTTACTCCGTGCCTCACGAATAGAGCAAGATGGAGCGACGGCGATTGTCTCAGGACAGCGAGTTCACTCTGCCCCGCCAGGCAAAGCGACGCAGAACCGGGCTCAACGGCTTCGACAACGATCACCTTTATGATCGTTATGCTGTCGCCTGGATATGCGCGCTCTACATAGAGATGGCTGCAGCGCGTGCAATGCTCGATGCGGAACACGATGCTCCCCCAGGAACTATCAACGACTCCAATTCCTACGTTCTGGGAAACATCAAAGATATCAACATTGTCGTAGCATGTTTACCCACGCATCAGTATGGAACAAATAATGCTGCCAGCGTTCTGAGCAACCTCAAAAGGTCGTTTCCCAACATTCGGATTTGGCTCATGGTAGGGATTGGTGGAGGCGTTCCCACCAAGTATGACATACGCCTTGGAGATATTGTCGTGGGTGTAAGAGTTATGCCGTATGACCACGGAAAGACCGTGACTGAGGGCTTTCAACGGACAGGTGATGTTAAAATACCCGATTCCTCTATCCGCACGGTCATCTCGAATCTACGGTCTCGACATGAGCTGAGTGGTAGCCGAATTCCCCTCATATTGAACGACAAGATGAGAGAGTACCCCGCATACAACCTCCCAACCGAGCCTGACCGTCTTTTCCGATCGTCGTACAACCATGAGCTAGTGGAGTTGAGCTGCGACGAGTGTGATCAATCCCAGCTTGAGGCGAGGAGAACGCGAGACTGTACAAATCCAGTTATCTACTATGGAGCTATTGCCTCGGGTAATCAGGTGATGAAAGACGCCACCGTCCGAGATGAAATTGCCCGCGAGCTTGATGTGATTTGCTTCGAAATGGAAGCCGCTGGATTGATGGATATTATGCCTTGTCTACCTATCCGTGGTATTTGCGACTACTCCGATTCGCATAAGGCTAAAGAATGGCAGAGATATGCAGCAGCAACAGCAGCGGCTTACGCGTATGAGTTCCTGGAGGTTTGGGGAGGAACTGCTCATTCAGTCGAGGCCCATAGCACTCAAGCCACGAGTAAGTTCTTGTTGTTCTGTCTAATATCCCTTGATTAATGGGCCAAGTATTCCTCCTTTGGCTTCTTTGTTGCTGATCTCATATAGATGAGGATGTCGTATCAAGCGAGCGCCGTGAGAAGGTATTAGAATCTCTAAACTTCGAACAGATAGATGCTCGTAAGAGTACTATCAAAGCGGCGCACTCGAAAACCTGCCGTTGGTTCCTCAAACATCCCGACTATCTTACCTGGACCGATCGACAGCAGCTATCGCAGCATCATGGTTTCCTTTGGATCAGAGGTAAACCTGGTGCCGGAAAATCCACTATCATGAAGTTCATCTACTCAGAAGCGAAGAAAAAAGACAGAAAGTCGCAGAGTTTAACAGCTTCATTCTTCTTCAATGCCCGTGGTGAAATCTTGGAGAAGACCGTATCTGGCATGTACAGATCCCTACTGTTACAACTATTCAAGGGATACCCTGACTTGGAGGATGTTTTGGACGACGCAGAACTATTGCCTCAAAATCTATCAGGCTGCCCTTCGTTGAATGTTCTGAAAGATCTTCTTCGCAGCGCGATTTCCAAGCTCGGTCAAAGATCATTCACCTGCTTCATAGATGCTCTCGACGAGTGCGATGAACAGCAAGTAATGGATCTAGTCGAGTACTTCGAGGACCTGGCTGAGCAATGCACAAAGGACAACTTGCGTCTTCAGATCTGTTTTTCTAGTCGGCATTATCCATATATCGACATCGGCCTAGGGTTGCGACTCATTCTCGAGGATCAAACAGGCCATACCAACGACTTGGAGAGTTATATCACGAATCATCTGCGGATCAGGGACCCAGCACTTCTTGCAGACCTCCAGGCGAGGATGCTGGAGAAGGCAGCTGGGGTTTTCTTGTGGGTAGTCCTCGTCGTTGATATATTGAACCAGGAGAATCGTCGTGGCCGTCTATCTCTCAAAAAGCGACTCGACGAAGTCCCCAGCGGATTGAGTGAGTTGTTCAAAGACCTCTTGAGGAGAGACAAGGCCAACATGGAAGAACTACTCTTATCTCTACTATGGATCCTCCTCAGTCAGCGACCCTTGAAGCCAGAAGAGTACTATCATGGTCTTTGGTCCGGGCTTTCACTAGAAGGACTAGCAGATCCCGAGCCGCCAGAGACTAACACAACAGATGCGGATGACTGTTTTGAACGCTCTGTAATCAGCTCTTCTAAAGGACTTGCTGAGATCACAAAGGGAAATCAACCGACAGTACAGTTCATCCATGAATCTGTTCGCGACTTTCTTGTCAAGGATAAAGGCCTCCATGAGCTGTGGCCTGAACTTGGTGCAAGCTGGGAGAGCCTGGGTCACGATCGACTGAAGCTGTGCTGCTCCTCTTATATCCAGCTTGTTGTTGACCAAGAACAGATCACAGGTCTAGAAAAGGATGTGCAGGTTACGTCGGATGTTCCAAGACAATATCCATTTCTTGAATATGCCAGCCAATGTGTTTTACATCATGCCGACTACGCGGGAAATACCATTGATCAGCAGGAGTTCTTGAACGAATTTCCAACTCGTGTTTGGACCGTCATTGTCAACACATTTGAAAAGTTCAAAGTTCGTAGGTACACTTACGAAGTCAAAATGCTGTACCTACTTGCAGAAAGAGGACATTCCACACTCATCCGAACACAACTGAAGACCGATCCTCACACAGACGGTATATCAGAAAGAGACAGGTACAAATACCCATTGATAGCTGCCATTGCTAAAGGCAACAAAGCCAGCAGCGTTGCCCTATTGGGTTTACCTGGGAACATTGTTGATGGGGTCGACATTACGAACTCCTTGGTTTTCAAAATACGCGCTGAAGGTAGACGACAAACACCTCTTACTTGGGCATGTGAGTATGGCCATTTCGGTATTGCCAAGGCTCTTGCCCAACAAGGCGTTCAAATAGATGAGACCAATGGCCGAGGACTGACATCGCTCATGTTGAGCTCAATGAATGGTCATACCGAAATCACGAGATGGCTTATTGACGAAGGGGCAAATATAAACGCATCTAAGGACGGGAAGACTGCAATCTGGCTAGCATTAGAAGGGGGCCATGCTGAAACAGTTGAGATGTTCCTCAACGCAGGAGTAAAATCTAATCCCGAAACCGACTTTCAAGACAACATCATGCTACACCGTGCCATCATATTGGGTCACGGTGCAGTCGTGAGGACCTTGTTGCTGAACGGAGCAAACGTCAATGCAGTTGGCTGTTACATCAAAGGACCACTTGAAGTGGCTGCACAGGAGAATCGTTGTTCTACATCGATAATGGAAGAGCTCCTCAGATCTGGAGCAAACGTCTATGCCCGAGATAACGACAACAATAGCTGTCTCATATACGCTTTAAGAAGTGGCAATGCTGAGAAAGCGGAGTGTCTTATAAAACATGGGGCGGATGTCAATGCTCGAAATAAAGAAGGCCATACCTGTCTATTTGAAGCTGCAGGCTCAGGTAATCATCGATGCATAGATGTACTTTTGAGGAATGGAGTGGATATCCTCGATAAGAACACAAATGGTAATACTTTTCTGCACCAATGCTTCGAGAGTCTTTCACCCTCGTACGAGGTGATTGAAGTTCTTCTCACAAATGGAGCGGAAGTCAGCGCTCGAAATTTGAAGGGCCAAACGTGCCTCCATTCAGCCGCGTTGCGCTATGGTCTGAGGTTTGCGGAAGACGTTGTCCGGATTCTTGTCAGCCACGGCCTTGACATCAATGCCAGAGACAATAATGGCAACACAGCCTGTCACATCTTAGCCCAAAATGACAACTTCCCAGAACGAGCCAGATCTCTTCTCAAAGAACGAGGTATAAACATCAACGCGCTCAATCACAAAGACGAGACACCGTTGCATCTTGCATCAGATATAGGTAATTTGGGCATTGCGGGCGTATTGATTACACAAGGGGCAGAAGTAAATGCTCGAGATAGCCAGGGGAGAACACCACTAGATAGAGCATTGGATAAACCCCATGGGGGAGTGGCTGATCTTTTAATTCGGAGAGGAGGACTGAGAGGAGAGGGATAGCATACTTTTTCAAAGAATATACATTGTTCACCATTATGTTGATTTACAAAATTAAGAGCTGGGGATAAACTTGCAGCGACAGGCCTCAGCTGCAATAACACATAGCTCACACTGCGCTCTCTCTGCTATTTTCTTGGCCGCTGTTTTATCCTCACTACACTTTTTCTCACATCCAAGGTCCCAGTGTTCTCTCTCCAGACCTTACTTATGAAACTGCTCTATGCAAAATATGATTTAGTGGCAAATTCAATAAAACTGGTCATCAATTAAAAGAATGATAAAGGAGACTGCCCAAATATTGTCCAATCAATCTGCATAGCCTCGAAAAATACAAGAAAAACAAAGGAGGAATCGGTATGGTATAGGCCTACCCTCAAGCCGAATTGTCAATATGAAAACGGCAGTAAACGCACCACGGTCTGCTATCCCCGACCATCGGACTGGGTATTTGCCCATCCAGAAGAATCGGCAACACCATCATCACCTAAGCCTTGAGGTAACCTGATCCAACCCGTGTCAGCTGCTGGTACCCCCAACCACATCCACAAATCCCCTTCACGAATCCAGCGAAGTTCCTCTCCCTGGAGAAGATCGTTCGCCGCATCTACCTTGTCAAAACGTAAAAGCTTCAACGCATTTTCTGCAATCACAAGCCATTGCGGCGGGTCTGGTTCGTCTCCAGGATCATCCAGCTGATTAGTAACGAGGCCGTCAAAGAGTGAACTTGCCAAATCCGTATCTCCATCCTTCGCCCTGTACCTGAGCATATATGCAAGGTCAAGTCGAATCCACTGCAACGCCCTGTTATTGTTCTCAATATCCGTATCAATCAGTAACGCCTCCAGCATCTTGATTGGCTGGTCAACATTTCCATCCTCAAATAGTAGCAAGGCCCTCAAATGCCTGACCTGACAATAACGAACAAAATTGTGCTCTTGGTCAAGTTTTGCGTCCTTCTCGAGCTCATCGATGATTTCAACCGCCTCTTCATCCTTCCTAAAATCTCTATATGTGATTGCCAGGACCAGAGCCGTGTCAAGGGTCAAGAAGTGATAGATGGGCCAGAATCCACGTCGAAACGCCAGGGCGGGCTCTATATATTCCAGCGCTTTATCCTGAGCCCCGAGCTTTCGATATAAGTCTCCCGCAAATATCTGTGTAGCGATTCCAAAGGAGTCCTCTGGTCCATATTGCTCTTTACGCTTGTCACGCACAAACTCTAGTATCTTGATGGACTCCTTGACATGGCCAGCGGATGCGTTAGCCACAGCATACCATAACTGTGCGGTGAGATAACCATTGCTCTGTGGGCCAGACTTGCGGATAAAGCCCGCCATTGAGTCTGTCAGCGTGCCCATGGCCGTCAAGAAGTCCCCCATCAGATACTCGGTCTGTGCTTGGTAGACAAGTGTGAACTCGGGGCTGGGATCATCGTCGTCCACGACTTGTCGCTGGTTTTGAGCCACCTCGGCGTAAAGCTTCTGAGCCTTTTTCAATTCCTTATTAAACAGAAACACGTACGCTGCATCCGCAGACGCTTGTAGAGTCAGGGGATGGCGTTTCCCCAGTAGTTCTGAGAGTCCGGCAGCGACCTCTGTACGAACTTGCGCCATTTCGGCTATCTTACCCTTATCGAAATAGTAAAAGCCGAGGTGAATTAAAGCCAGCCATTTTAGCACTTTGTCATCCTCGCTGTCTTCATATGCCTTGTTGAGGTTGCTGTACGATAGCTCAAAGTAATCATCTAAATGCAATAGCGATCTATCATGGGCAGAGAGCTTCTTCATCCAAACCGTCAACGTTATCTCTGTTGATCGGATGGCTTGGAAGTCACCCATGTCTGTGATCGAATACTCAGCCCAGTGAGCAAATTGTAGAGAATGTAGAAATTTGCCTGCAAGCTTCAACAAGCTCTGGTCTGGAGATGGGAGTGCAGTGAGGTGTATATACCAGTTACGAGCGGCATATTCGTAGAAGCTCCTTTCCTGGTTATGGGTTGAGCCACTGTATCCGACATTCCTTCTCAGAAGCTGGCCGATACGATCCTCGCGGGCATAGATATCTTTCAGGAGAAACTCAAGACATGTTCTAGCCAAAGCGGTATCAGGGTCTGATGCTGAGAACCCAACATCGCCATCATTCAATAGAAAGTCCCGAACAGAAGCATGGCTGAGCTGTACTTTTTCGTCGATGACTTGAACCAAAGGTTGGCAGAGTGTTGAAATAATGAACTGCGCCATGTCTGATTCTGGAATTAAGCCAAGGGCATCCTCCAGCTCTGCAATTTCGAACTGCCTACGAGCCCCAAGGAGAAGCAAAAGAAGACCTCGGCATTTTTTCTTGTCATTGTTATCGTCATCGAGATTGCCTACTCGCTTCTCCCACACTTCAGTGTATCTGTCCCAGCAGTCGCTGGGAAAATCTTCTAGCGCCTTCTGGAAGTCGGCCATGTCGCGGATTTCGGGAAACTGCTCCAGAAACAGTGTTGCCCACAGAAAAGACCCATGAGCCCCGGCCTTGGCTCGAGAGGCCACTTGAAGCTGCAGTTCTTCCGGTAGAGAAAGCTCCCCTGAGACTGAATCACAGAAGAAGTTGATTTCGGATATAGTGTCTCCCCTAGTGATTCTAATTTCGTTTTCCTGGGGTTGAGAGGAGGTTCCCACCTTCAAAATGCGGCTTGGACGGGAGAAGATAATAACTTTGCTCACGGCGTCATGTGGGAGATTCGATATATGTTCCAAAAGCCCTTTCGCTTGTTTAGGGTGCTCGAACGTGCATTCATCAAGTCCGTCGATGATCAAAGTGAAATTACGGTGTTCCTTGAGGAGGGAGACGCAAAGCGGCCATAGCTGCTCGAAGGGGCAATCTTCAAATCGAGATTTGTACGTATTATACAAGGGAAGTAGCTGTAAAAAGATGCTCTTTTGAAATTGGTTCACTGGATAGGATGAAGGAAGAAGTTTGCTGAGGATCGATGCAGCAAGACTGACTCTCCCTCGTTGCGTAGTTGACTTGTTGCTCTGGAATGCATGTGAAATTACAATCGGCTGCCTTTCAACCAAATCGGTGCGAGTCTGGTCAGCGAGCGTGGACTTGCCACAACCTATGTAATAATTCATTAGTTGTTTCAGTTCATTGGAATTGGACTTTAACTTGCCTTCTTTTCCAATTACCCAGAGGAGGTTTGAAGATTTGCCCTCTAGCCATTTCCGGTATTTGGAATTCGCCTTCAGCCATTTGGGCAGAGCATTTCTAGCCCAAACACCGGCGCTGTTTGGCTGGGCAGTGATTGGATTTGCCAGCAGATCCAAGCAATCGAAAATCTTAGCTACCTGAAGATCCGTCTCCCATTTTCCTAAGATAAAATGAGCAACGAACATGATGACATCACTGTATCACATAAGAAAGCTGTCTCTTTGGACCCACGTTTCAGATGCCTAAGTAGGGTAGTCTCCACATTCGTTTAAACTGGTGGAAACGCTGTCAAGCATACGGATATAAAGAACTGATACAAGACAACTTACCTTTGTTAGCCTCGAAAGTGGATAGCGCGTCAGTCATGATTCGTTTTGTTTCTGGAATGACGTGATTGTTAGCCTCGCGAATGCTGCAATGTAGTGGAAGAGTAGTATTCTGAAGGCTGTAGTGATGTTAGTACGGCGAGGGCTTCATGACTGAACTCAGTTCTTTCTAACCGATTTGGACCCGATTCCAGAATCATATAATGACTTCTTGTCTTGCAGTAGTTGTTGAATAAGCAGGGTTGAAAGCATCTGACAAAGAAAGAGGGGTAAGGCTCTGTGATGTGATCTCATGACATTGATCAAGCCAATCATGGATAGTTGATATAGATTCAGCCTGATTCGAAAATACATACCTTCTGAGGCTTCTGGTGATTGAGGAATGTGCAAGATCTTGTCGTCTTTTTGAATGCCTGAGCCATGGGTCAGCTAGCCAATAACAAGAATTATACTTAGGTTATCCTCCAGGAAGCCTTACTGCGTTTGATGTCTGGGCGATTTCCGAATTGTCAGCCTGGTATATGCCTGTGAAATATATCCCTGACGCGAAGGCAACTTTGATGAAGCCTGACGTCAAGTGGCGAATGACTTACACTCCAAATTGGCAGTCTTGTCAAGTCTGTCTACTGCATCTCGAAGCTTGACGAGCTTTTTAGCGAATTTCTCTCTCACGCCAACGAAAGCGGACTGGGCTAGTCTAGCTACGGCGAAATACAACGTCAGATATAAGAGTTTCGTATGCCTCCTCCCAAATGATTCTGGGAAGCACCAGACTTCGGGTGATACTGGAGCATACAACAACTTACCCCATGCACGTTTTTGGAAGCGCTTAGTTGCAGAATGCAGGAAGTCGATCACTTCAACGTACAAATCAATCAGGGCTTCTTTGATGCCCTTCTCGCAACCGAAAAGCTGGGCGATGCTGGACCATCGCTCCCTATGTTGCACAACCAATAGTATGCAGTCTGCCGCGACTTCTGTTGCCTGCTCACAGTCCACAATAGCCTGTTTTGTGTTACTTATGCTGTACATGAGGAGATGTTGAGTATCGGGGAAGAATATGATACCTGTAGAAGGAATCGTATCGAACCCCAGATGAGGGCTGTAGTCTTTGGCTCTTGTTGGATGAATATACTGATGATTTTCGATTGCCTTTCAAGGCTTGATACTATCTCATAAAACGCCTTTTTTGCTTTTCCTCTCTTTTTTACTGAATTGCGATACGATGACTGTGCGGCTTCGATAAGGTCCTCGACAGTATCGACTTTGACAAACTGGGGCGTATCATCAGAGCCAATGGTCGACTGATCGCCTTCCGAAAGCTTGAACTTCTTTTTCGAACTCTTCTTTTCGGCCTTATTGTCACGATGCCTCTAGGAATATCGCAGGGATTAGTGATATTCGGACCAATGGCAATTTTCAACCGAGCGTCGGTTAATGCGTCTCAGAGTGTTGGTTATGTGTGACGTGACTCAGAATCATGCAACTCACCTGGATAGCCCTGTTCCAGCAGGCTGCATCTTCCCGCGACAAATCCTTGAGTTTTTCCTCACACTGAATCGGTTCGTTGGCCATGGTAAATTTTCATGCGGTGCTTTCATCGGATGGAGCAGGAAAAGAAGATCTATAGTAATCCTCGGAAGAGGCTCTCCATCTTAGACGTGTCATTTCTGACCGATAAAGCCAAATATTTGCGTGAGTTCGTTTTGATGAATCTTGCATAGAAAGGTATGACCTAATCACATTCGATCGGGCTCTGGCCTTTTCAAGCCACCACAGTAGAAACCAGGCTGCAAGGGAGATAACGTGAGACCAGCATGGAGGGTATAATAGGAGTCTCACTGGCTCTCATAGGGAGATAAGACACTGCATTGCATCATTAGACACCCTTACTTGATGACGCTGAAATTATGTAGGGGGGCCTCAAATCAACCTGACAGGTCTCGACCTGCGCCAGCCTTAATCATTGTTTCACAAAACCTGGAAGGAAGAGGGAGGGAGGTATGCTGCTGACGGGCGCATCACTTGAGGTATGGCAAGAGCTTCACCGATTCCGAAAGTGAAGTAGGACATCAATCAGATTGCCACGATACCCTCCCTTTCATGGTGGTATGGTCCCGTGATAGTCTTGAGTATTGCCTGGCTGCCTTAATGCAGCTTTGGGGCTCGCCAATGAGTTCATATCTTGGCAAAAGGCATGCTGATTCATTGCTGGAGCCTCAATTTCTGCGGCTACGAATTTCTCACCGGTGTGACTTCAAATAACGTTGGTCGCACACTAATCCAAGAAGCTGAGACATAAACAACACATTTGTGAGACAAGCTGACCGGATGATGACAGGACTACGTTGAGCCGCATATTCTGGCATTGAGGGGAATTTCAGTTCGCCCCGATAGCCACGGTTACACATTCGGTGGCCTTAAGGCCAGGCATATCGGGAAAGTTTCTGGATAAGTGATAGTCGAGATATAGGACATATTGAATTGCTTTGAATATACAGAAAGATACAAGATAAAAATAAAGACATGCGGAACAATACTGTCAAATAGAAACGAATGGAGTCTAAGCGCGCGATCCCCTTGGCTTCCCACCCTGTCACTTAGCGTCTGCTGCTGCGTCTCCTATGCCCGCGAGTTCTGCGGCTTGTCGATTGAGCCTCTTGAGCTCTAGTCTCCTCCCCAGTCTCATCTTCATAGACATACTGTTCGTTACCACTGGGCTGTCGGTATGATTCTGCATCAATCCTCATATTGCTCATACCTGTTGAAATGCTCTGAGGGTCAATTTCAGTGCTGTACGATGGAGTGCTGCTAGTTTGTGGTGTGCTCGAACTTCCATAGTAGTAAGGAGATTGGGCATATGAAGACTGCTGCGGATATTCTGCTTGCTGTCCATGATATTGCGGCTGTCGATATGTAGACTGCTGTCCTGGAGGCTGTTGTGCGTATGAAGAAGATTGTCCGTACGACTGTAGCTGCCCTGAGTATTGTTGGCCTTCTGACCCTTCTTCATATGGGCGTTGCTGTCCTGAAGGCTGTTGCGTATATGAAGCTTGCTGAGTCGGCGGCAGTGGTTCATATGGCACTTGCTGCCTTTGCGTAGCCTGTTGTCCGTATGATGACCTCCGTCCTTGATATTGTTGTCCTGTTGGTTGCTGCACATATAGAAATTGCTGCGAGTATGAAGAAGGTTGACTGTACGAATCCGCTTGTTGGGATGATGAAGCACGAGTTCGAGAAGTGCTGCTTATAGCAGTTGTCGGACGGTCGGAAGCAGGTGAAGCTCGGTAACTACTCGGGCTTTGTTGATAAGAAGAGCTGTAGTCTCCGTCATAACTGTCGGGCCGTCCTGTCGACTGGGGGGAGCTGCCCAAATACCGGCCTTGATCCTCATAGTCTGCCTGTTCTCTGCGTCTTCTTCCACCTCTAGCCGGTAGATCATCGCTTCTCTGCCTACTATGACTGGAAGATGTCGTTGTTGTTGAAGACCGTCTGCCCTCGCTGGTTACACTGCTCTGCCAACGAGACGATGCTGGACTACTTGAGGGATTCCGACGGTTTACTGCCAGCTGCTGGCGGTCATCTTGATCACTCAGCCGTGCATTACCAGATAAGGGTTCGGTTCGGTACTGGGAACCATAGTGACTTGTCGGGCGATTGCCCTCGAACTCCCGATCTTGAGGCAATGCTTGCCCATTCGTGACATCTCCGCCTGGTATCCAGATTGCATGACGTCTACAGAAGTAGCCATTCCCGCAAGCACATTGAACATTTCTCCATTGCTGGTACTCTTGCAACCAGATTTCATGCTTCTCTCGGTCCCTGCGGTTTGGTTCTGGCCTTGGGGTCACCGTCAATTGGGGAAACGTGTCACAGGCATTCGCTGTACTGATAGCACGACAGCCAGGAGCACCACACACTGTTGCGGCAATTAGCTAACCTTCTTTGACTTGAGCGCTAGAATCTTATCTCTAGATATTCACTGACTCTTTATGTTTGGCCTTTTTCGGTTTCACGAGTTCTGTGGTCCGATTGGTTGGTATTCGATGATAGTTACCTTGATTCACCAAGTACGTATCTTGGAAACACGGGAGTCGGAGGTAGCTGACTAACAGCAAGCTCCAAACAAGATGTAATGTGGATTTTCTTCAGAGGTAATACGGGCGTGAGATGCTTTCGCCACTTATTCAGTTGTACTTGCGGTGGGTGCCAAGGATGCCTCGTCAGAAAAAGAAACTGATAAAGCTGTCATGTGTGTGTAGGAGGGGGTGCACACCATTATATTTCTTCACCGCACCTCCATCTCACTTGCTTCTGCAGTAAGTCCCCCTACATCCATCTAACAGCTATCAAGAGCGTTTGAAAAAAGGCAGACGTCGTATATGCTCTGATGCCCAACACAAGGCAACCGATGCGCTGGTTCTGTTTGAAATGGGCTTTTACTGAAATATGCGCCCGACAGAGCTGCAGAGATATTTGCTTAGCCCCCATACCTTCATAATTTGGCCTTGTGATTGAGGCTCGGTAAGTCAACGGGTGAGACATTCCACCCTACTCTGCATGCATCTGGATCCGGCGGTGAAAGTCCCTCATGTTTAAGCGCAGCCCCATGGCAGTGCCTCGAGCACTAGATTAACCGGTCAATTATTAGTAATTGGCCCCAAGAATTGGATTTTGACGTGTGACAAATTACGTCATTAACGGAATCCCACGATGCTTGGTACAAGTGTTGCGTGCGGCGCTAGGCGTGAGGCTCTTAGAATATTTGAGTTTCGAGTGCCATGCTGTTGAGAGGAAGATTTGCAGCATTGCCAAGAGAAATGGCAATCTTTTTGGCCTATTTTAAAGGCAAAAGAATATTCGAACACTGGTATTACACCATTACTTATCAGATAAGACCTTTTAGGACAATTTAGATCTTGTATTGCATTGACTGCCATTGGGCTTTGTACCTCCACCATAAGTAACAGAACTGATATTAGATATCTCCCAGGAGCTCTCGCTTTAGTAATCTTTGGATATTTAGTAGATAGCTTATTACTTATGCCAGATACATTAAGGTCAGTCACGCCTCCTTTACACACGTTGTTTCCTGTATTTTATTTAGGAGCTTTTCTTTATTACTATATTAGAAAATAATAAAAGTTTATTCTCATAAGAATAAATTGCAAAATAATGCAGAAAGATATATTTTTGCTAATATTTAGTACTCAAATGCTCTTTTATCTGCTACAATTTATAAAAATATGTAGGTAAAGGAATAAGCCAAAGATTTCGAGGCTGGGAGCTCTATTCAGACTTGCTCAAGGTACATGTGGCTGGTCAATTGATTAAAAGATTCTTGCAAAGGTTTAACAACTAAGAGATTCTAGTAAGCGCCAGATTGACGTCTGGGCCCAGTACTGCTTTGTATAAGGTTTTTTTTTTTTTGGGCATATAAGACTTTCAGCCTGCCCAGTACTGCTTTGTTTTGTAAAATGTGATATCCAAAGTCCAGATTCAGGCAATTTCAATTGACCGTAAAGAAGAAAACATGACTCATCTGACCACGTAATGCGTTATCAATCTTCTGTATCCTCAAATTCTCCCCAACCATCGTCACTGTCCACAGGGGGGCCCATGCTGGCCCATGTATCTGCTCGATTCAGCCCTGGTTGAACTCCTCCGGCCGCTAGCCTATCAATCTGACCGAGGAATTCGGCGAAATCAAAATTCTCAGCACTATCCAAATACCTCTTGTAAGATTCGCGCAGATCCATACAAACCTCCGCAAGGTCCAAAAATGTGGCCCAGGTTTGAGTAATGTAGTCCAGGCTGTCGTTCTCTTGGGTTAAACTCAAGACTTTTCCGAACCCCTTAAGTAAAGCATTCTGAACTAGCTCGTCCGCCATATCAATGTGTTTCACTTGATCGCCTGTCGCTCGATCTGCCGTCACTTTCCCATCTTCTGGAGAGTCCTTTGCTTCGAGTTCCTTTCCATCATTCTTGTGCACATCATGCTGCTGGTCCCCCAGGAAGGCAAACCCGAAAGCATTTGCTAGTCCACATTCAGTACCCTGTGAGTCCTCCAAGCAATTCAGATACAACCACCGGATCAGTGGCATAATGTATCTTTTTGTGATGTCATCTTCAAGACTATTGTTCTGGACCTCGTCACGAGTTTCTTGTTGTTCGTCGCCCGGACTCGGCAGATTACTGTTAGTCTCACTTTTAAGATCACCTTTAGCCCCATGGTCCCGATGCTGTTCCTGTTCCTGTTCGCTGCCGTCGCTACCGTCATTGCTATCATAATCGCTTTTGTCGTCCGTATCGTTCTCCCTCTCATCTGGCCTAGTCATCTTCTTCCCACTTTCGTTTTCTGCATTGTCGTCGCCGCCGACTTGGGGCTGATGGATGACACGGCGAAGGAATGCCAAGGATAGCCAGGACAAGAGGGCCTGACTCTTCTGTCTAACCGCATCGCCGTAGTCAAGCTCAGCAGCTCTGGAGTGGGTATTTGTTGACGTGTCCAGAGCGTCTTTCTTGAGCGTCCCTACGTCGTGTTGTAACAGGAGTCGAAGAACTCGCATGGACCGGCCTTCCACCGCAGCGCATAGAGCATTGGCGTAAGCGCCAGTGGTGACCGTACTGTTGACATTGACCCCCTTCGAAAGCAGTATTTTCACTCCATACACATGACCATTTCTGCAAGCAGCAATCAGAGGTGTGGAATATTCTCCAATCGTTACCACCGTCTCCATATCAATGGCATCGTGTTCCTGTAAAAGTTGAAATAGACCTGGATCAGGTATCGAGCAAGCCGCAATGGTTGCATTTCCGTACTTCCTTTCGCCGTAAATCTCTTCCTGAGGAGGCACCTTCTTGACATCTGCTCCCCTTTCAAGTAGAAACCTGGTATTGTGGAAATTCTCCGCGGATATCGCTGCCATGAGTGGCGTTCCAGTCCACGGCCTCACCGAATCTATATCGGCACCGTGGCTTAGTAGGAGGTCTATGTACCTTTTGTCCATACTCTCAGCCGCGGATACGAGCGCAGAGGTCAAGTCAAAAACGAGAGGAGGCGAAAGATGTCGGTATTGAATCGTGCTTGCGTGCGGAAACCTCTCGAATAGGTAGTCCCCAATTTGTAGATCCAGGTAGCCGTCATTTATGTCAAGGCACAGAAGCAGAAGCATTAGTCGTGCAAGCTCCCCGTAGCACTCCGGACTATACTCATCCCTCTGTGTAGCTGCCGAAAACACCTTTCTTAATTTGCCAGGCTGGCACTCATCCTGGACGCTCCTCACAGCCTCCCCCAAGCTGACGAACATCGCACAGAGCGCCGAGAGCTCTTCTCCGCCGCTAGTTTCATCTTCAAATTGAAGGAATGGTTTCAACGACTCAAAGGGCCACGCTCCGCCGTGCATGTTTCGCTGCCGTACCATGGTCTTGCTATCAATAATAGATTGAAGCGACTGTCTTAGAGGATCTTGGCCAAGATCAAAGATCTTCTTTGACATTTCGTTCTTCATACCCTTTTTGATCAACATAGGAAGCTTCTGCAGAATCCCGGAAGATACGGCTGTTTCAATGACGAGAAGAACCAACGGTGGTTTCTTTGAGCTGGAGGACAACTTCAAAGACTCAGCCCAAAGCCGCGAACCGAGTGGGATCTCCATAAACGATAGAGTTTCTCCTTCGACCTGTCCTCTAACCTCGGAATGAATTCTGGGCCTCCCGATTGCGAATGGTAATCGAAAGAGATACTCCTCTCTGAAACCGTGCAGTAAATCGAAGTGATCTTCCTCCTCGTCTATTCTTTCTCTGACAGGCTCTCCATTCATTATGAGACTAGTTACTCGAACGCGAAGCCAGGTAGTAAGTATGCTGGGACATGAGGCTTGGATGATGCCCTTGATATCTTTTTGTTGAGACTCATCAGAGATCTGTTGGAAGTGAGTGTACCACTCGTTGCATGCGAAGTACCAAAGTTGGTTGATCAAGCCCTGTTCTTTTCGCCGGACTGAGGGGAGGGAGATCCCGACAGACTGACAGTAATATGCCCACGGATCCATGGCCTCTTCACCGGTATCAAATCGAAACAGAATGCATGCACAAACCCTGGCCACGTCGTAATGGCATGTATTCGTAAGTGTGGGTTGGTACTCCTCGCAATATTCCTGGACTGACAAGTGAGAGAACCTAAAGACGGAGCCCTCCAAGATGACCAGATGCTGGCAAGCCGTGAGGATGTAGCCCTCATCGCCTTCCACTACATCGGGGAAGTCTCCAGGCCCTCCCTGCAGCTTCTGACAAGTGGCAGCGATAAGGATGCCCTTATCGCAAGACCCCTTCATGGCCAGTAGCCACTTGAAAACACGAAAGGCCGTGTCTTTTTGGTTTTTCGTGAGGGTGCCGATTCGTTCAAAGACATCGTGGTATGACTGGATCAAGCCCGTGGGCAACTTTCCCAGCTCTGTCTGGACCTCAGAAGGACCTCGCAGCCTCTTGTGCCTTAATCCACCTACTAGATACTCAATGTGCAGCGAGGCCCATTGAAACCTGTTGTGTTAGTAGTCCCTTATCTGAAATACGAATGAGGATGGTGGTCAACTTACTTTCCCTGGCTCTTTTTATTGAATACTTCCAAGATCTTCTCCTTCAGACCTTGAGTAATTTTGTTCTTCTTACAATCCTTGTTATACTCGTCAATTTGGACCTCTACCATCTTCCTGATATCATCGGTATTGTCGTTCTCCGATATTTCAATCATATGCCTGCCGGCTAGGCTCTCTTCTATTTCGCTGTCATAACGACTTGCCACCACGATCTTGATAGGCAGATCTTCCTGGAGCAGTTTATCGACAGTCTCTAGCACCTTCTTCATCTCACTGCTTGACTCTGTTGACTGAGTGTCATTGCCAATACATTCATCCAGGGCATCTATGATCAAAACTGTTTCTACAGTTCGGGGTATGAGCTCAATCAGAAGAGCTATGTACTCTTCAGGTGATAGCATCGTAGAAAGTGCGCTGGTCGGACCCTTCTTTTTGTAGACCTGGAGGACCTTCTCTGGTAGTGGTTGGTATTCAGAGGCTAGTTGTCGGATGGAACTTCGAAAGATATTCTCGCTAAACCTCCTGCCCGAGTCGTCTCGCTTGCAGTAGAAGTATGCCAGCTGCGGTTTGGCAAAATTGTCTTCGTTTTTAAGGGAGTTGCGATACTTGTCGATAATTCTGGACATAACAACTGTCTTGCCTGCTCCAGCTGCGTACGGGTCAGTCACAAAGCTACCCTAAACGAACCAAAGGGTAGATGGCTCACCAATGCCTTTGATCCAGAGAAGGCTAGGACCACGGGCCTCGCTCCAAGCCTGATACTGGCCTTTCCTGAAAATCCACTTGGCGGTGTTTTTGGTTCTCTTTTCCTTCGCCCCTTGGTGATAATCCTTGACCTTGGCTTCAGAGAACCAAGACAACATTCGATCCCGCTTCGCCTCCGTGCAGTGCTCATCCATGAGATGACTGATGTTCTTCAATTTCGATTCCAGATTCTGCAGGAGAAGCGCCATCTCGTTTTGCTGGGTGACATATTCCTCTGTGGATCTTTGTGCACCTGAAAGACGGGAGTTCATGTCGCGTAGCAAATCGCGCATATTGTTTATCGCGGAGCCTTGGTTGATTGATGACATGGTTGTGACGTCCTGAAACAGTGTTTGCTCGTATTGAGAAACGTCCTTTTCGAATTCCAAGATGTCGCCAGCGCTTCAAAAAACGTACCAACACAGACTCGCCTTGTTCTTCTTCAAACAATCGTTTGCAGTGACAAAGAATCTGAAGATTCGCTCATAGGTTGAGAGGAGACAGTCCTCGAAGGGTTTGATGGACTTATCATCCAAGGTCTGGTTGCCTGTGATTTCGTGGATCTGTTTCTCATATGTGGCAGCTCTCTGTATAACATTGACAGCTGCTTTCATACCAGTCAAGGCTGCCCCCGCCGCTTTCTCACCGAGAACAGCAAACTATCGATAAAACGTCAAATCATTAATACTTGGATTCCATAAATGAGACGTACCTTAAGAATAACTTTGACAATTCCCCAAACAAGACCTGCTGTTTCGTTGGCTGAAGTTGTCAAATCCCCGACAGACTTGAGCTTATCAACGCCGTCCACTACATTGCCCCAGAGCGAGTTGAGGCTTAGCTCTCTTCCCAGGAACGTGAAAACGATCTGCTTCTGTTCAGCGATCTCTTGGCGCTCCCGGCAGATCAGTAATAATTCGTCAAGCGACACATCAGTCGCATTTCTGTTAGCGCCGCCCTGGGCGTGGTTGGTATGGGACTTGACCCAGAGGTTGGAAAGGTACTCGATAGTGCGTGAGTCGACCCTCTTTCCCGCAGTGAATGCAATTCTCTGCAGCTCGCCCTTCTCTGTAACGGTCAGTCTCCAGTAGTGTCCACTACGGAAATTACTTAAGATGAGCTTGGTAGCGTCGTCTGACTTCTTTCTGGTTAATGAGTCGATGGCTTTTTTCGTGTCTTTGTCAAACTTGTTTCTGAAATCCTCCAGATCCATCCTAGCTTCCCCTTCCAGGTTATTGTACGTTATGCTCCAATAGTCCTTGCGCGGCCTAGGGGCCGGGTCAGGAGATGGTTCCGTCATAGTCAGTACTGACAGAAGTTAGTATTGAGCCTGAGAGCCTGGCATGTTGCTGAAACTAAGGCTGTTCCCTACCTGTTTAAAAGCAGTACTTGATCGACTGAGAAAGGAACAGTGCAGAAAAGATTCGGCCTGATGTGATTTAGAACGTGAGAGCGGCGATGGCTAAGAAGACACAAGGCAAGAATTCATTTCCCAATATGGGCTGTATTATTTGTGTCATGGAGCCTCGCGAAGTGGGGTCGGCGAGTCTCCAATGCTGATGTTCAAGCATCCGGATCGGATCATGGATGTCCGCGAGTAGGACAAGCTGAAAATAAAGAGGGGGACGTGGCCGGTCGACCAATCCAAGGAACGGTCCGCCTCACCATTGCTTCTTGGCGCATAAATAATGCTATACCTCCACGGGTTGTCGGATGGGGTAAGACGCAAACCCCTCAGCTAGCCCTCACAGCTACCAACTTTCAGCAGAACACTTTCCTCGGCCGGCCTCCAATGGCTCCGTCATGGCGCAGCTGATGGTGTGGTCAGGTGTGTGCACAGCGCAAACGATTTGATCATGGTGTTTGCTGGCACCCATCTCCTGCTACCAACGGGCGCTCACTTCGTCCGTCACCCTTGCAATGACTGACCTCCAGTTTTCACTCCCTCTCCATGATTACCAACGTTACTCCTCGGCATTGCTCGTCACCTATGCACAAAAGTTTGCTTGGTTTCGTTTTCATGAGTCTTGCATAGAAAGGTATGGGTAAATGACCAGACCTGGCTCTGACATCTTCAAGCCACCGCAATCGAAATAAGGGTAGCATGGAAGGGAAAAGGAGGGAGGCATGCTGCTGACGGGCGCATCACTCAGGGTAAGGTATTACAAGAAATTCACCAATTCCAAAGTGAAGTAGGGCATGAGATGAGGTCGTCAGGATACGGCTTTCGTTTTTGAAGGTGTGCTCCAGCGATAGCCTCAATTCTTGCTTAGCTGACTTGACAAAGCTTTCGACCTACTTCTTCTGCAGACAACTCATTTATTACAAGGTCGCTTGCAATGATATAAACAGGTTTTGACACTGACACTTAAGAGTATTAATCAAACTCAGTCAACATCACAGAAGCAGAGTAAATGAGAAAGACGCCCGCTTGCCTGTAAGCATTCTTGCCAATGTCGAGATTTACTTGAGTCTCAAGACCAGATGGCATGGCAGTAATGGCAGTGATCAATGGTCTATGCAGTAAACCGATTATTGCATAACCTTCTCGCGCTAGCCCGATATCCCACTAGCGCCAACCCTCGATCAACCCCTGCACTTTCTTCTCTTCTCTTTCATTCCTTCACCTCTCGACCTCCTTCTTGCAATTCTCCGATTGGAGTTCCTTCATCGCAACACCCTTTGGGCTTTTTCTATCGCACGGTTACCTAGGCCTGCGGTACCTAGGCCGCTACGAAGCACGACGCCTGGGACTCGGCTCCCAAGGCACAACCGCATCGCATCCGAATACCGAAGGCAGCACCTCTCAACATCCTCGTCTTGCAAGGCCACGGTACAAACTCGCATAAGACTTTGGGAAGGATTAGGACTAACCTGTGACATTTCTAGGTCCGCCTCTGGCAAACGCTTCTGGAGAATCCTCTCGTATGATTCCGTCGTTGTACGGACTTCAGCCAAGATGACCTCAGGAGTTAGCCGACACAATATTGGCTTTTCCAGCATCGCCCGCGTTGATAGAACATGGCTTGCAAAGTGGCACGCGGATACCAACTATGATATCGTTCATCCTCAGACGTCCCCAGTCATTAACATGGGGTCTGTTGTTTGGCCCACCATATATAATCCAGGTAACCTTCGGGTCTTGAATAAGTTCGTTCTCAACTACAGCACTGACAGCAGGGTCGAACTGACACCTGCTGCCAAATACTTGTCTTTTGAAACAGAGGCTGACCTCGTATCATACGTCAACGTTGTCGGTCAGTTTATCTCTTTCGCATTGTACTCAGGTGGTTTCTAACACAGTATAGTGCCTGACATTGTAGGTCCTGCTGTTGATGTCATGGCCTCTGGGTTCCGTCGCGGCCAAATTAAGAAGTACGCCGGTACGTCTTTCGCCTAGAAGCCGAACGTCGATGGCCGTAATTCTTCCGAACTTCTTTCTCTGTTCGGCGACATTTTTAATGGCCACTCCCATCGTTATGTTGACCAGCCTAAACCAATCGATGTCTTGAGTTTTTATCTTGATTCGGACACAGTTCCCGATTGGCTCGAGAAACTTACCCTCGGTCTCTCAGAACCCAAGCTCATTCCAGTAATGAATCCCTTCCCTTCTGGTCCAGGTTATGAAAAGACGAGAATCTGCCCCGAATTGTTCATCTTGGCCCATGCAGTCCAGATCTTGCGCTTTGCCCCAACCAAGTTTCGTGCCAATGGGTCGCACAAGAGCACCGACTCGTATATCCGACGTTTCCCTCTTGGAGTTCCTGTGCCAAAGCCAGGCGAAGAAAAAGTCTTGGGCCGCTACAGCATCGATGACTTGTTTCGGGCAATTTTATTGATGTTCCTCTTGCTTCAGCAACGTATCAACCCAAGTCTTGCCCCTCTCAGTTCATGTCCACCCTCACAATCTGGACATTGGTTGGGTTATTCGAAAACCTGGACCCCCTTTGCCAAACCTTGCGTTACTATATCTGGATCAGAATCTAATGTATGTTGACTACCCTTCCACAACCTCCCGATACGCTTGTTACGGATTGCTAACTATCCAAAAGGAGGAATCGATACCATTCATGCAGTTTCCAGAAGAGCTACAGTTGAAGATAATAGGTTTTGCCATCTCATCTCAAACTACCCCATGCATCTTGGGCGAGTTACAGTTGGAACCGATATACCGCGCTATTCAGTCAACGCCAGAAGACGCAATTTTGCCTCTCAAACTATCTTGTCGTCAAATATACCGGTTGATCCAAGCACTGCGCCCCATTGACGCTGTTGACTCCAGAGGCCAAGTTATATTCCGCATCAACCTCAAGCAAGATACGCTCCATGTCTTTGACAACGCTATGCCGAAGTTCTATACTCGCGGAGGTGAAAACACTAACCTTCCCGTACAGAAGCTTCTTATGGTTTGGCACAGTATAAGAGGTACTGGCGCGGATGACCCATACTGGAACGAAATTCCTTTTCGAACAATCCTGACTATCGATGAATTTCCTAAGCTCGAAGAAGTCAGTTTGGTCGTTCAAACCAATGGATGTTCATGGATGATTGAAGGCCTCAAGCGAGAAGGGCCCGAAATCGATATTTTTCGCAATCCATGGACTGACATGTGGGGTCGTGACCGCTGGAAACGCCATGATCAAGGTGCAAGAGCTTATGAAGAGAGAGGAATCCCGGCACACACTGGGATCAAATGGATGTTCAACTTTTACCGCTACTACGGATACTACCCGTTGCATGATGGTGACTTCCTCGGCATCCCTCCAGGTTTTTGCGACCCTATAGACAGGAAAGCACCACGCACGGCAGACTCACAATCATGCATCCCTTACATCGCCTTTTATGGTTATGACCGTGGCCAGGCCTCGATGGGTGGTTGTTGGGCTGGCTTCCGGTATTTCGAAGAAACCAGTGAGGTATTCTTTACGCGACTAGCCTGGGCAGACGTGGAGCCCCTGGTGATGGGGCCATATGGTGAAAACGGGCAAGAGACTGTTTGGGACGAGCACCATCCGCAGGTCTTTGCAAGGGTCTGGATCATCCGCAAGGGCGAGTCTGTTCCCGGGGGGCAAGGTCAATATAGCTGGATGCGCGTGGAGGAAGCTGGAGAAGACGATCCGAAATGGAAGCACCAGCTTATGAATACGTGGAAGCTGGTGTGGGAGCACTTTCATGATAACCATTTCTCGGATGAGTGTGGTTATACATTTCAGCAGAGGTAGTACACTAGTCCAAGAACAAGGCTTCCGACTCTACTACAGGTGTTCTTCTTGGGGGTTGACAAACCGCCAGAGAAAATCTGTTAATAATTGCAGAAGGCCATGTTTCGTAAAGTCGGTAGTAATGGAATGCCATTTACTCGTAAAAGAAAACCACAAGACTATCAAAGCATCATAGGTGACACGCAGCTGTGACTAAGTCTCACGGAGTTTGAGTCAAACGGACATCAGGTCCCGAAGGCTAAACTTCCCTGCTTCAAATATCCTTCCACACCTCCAGCTCCTTCTCAACCCTTTCCCACAAGCCCTGCAAGCGATACGCACAGAGCCATGTGTTCTCCTTCGTATCCTTTCCAATGATAACGAAGAGCTCGGGGACCTTTAAGGGACCTTGATTGACGGAGATATACGATGCATGTAGAGGTGTCTTCCTTGGTTTTACTGCAGCTACTGAGAAATCCACTTGGAAGAAGCCAGCTTGTGTCCAATTTGTGTACCAAAGTTGATGGCTGTTTGCAGTTCCCATCAACACAGGCAGTGGAGCCTCTCATTCCAGCATCAATGCTTGGTATGCCTCCACCTGTTCTCGGGTCCGTTGTTCATTGAGCGCAATACGCACTTGTAGCGCGATATCACTAGTCGGCTTCTTCTTGAAGTCTTTTGCAGAGAGTAGCATGTTCGCCATGGTAGTGCAGTTGGAGACGTATGGCTTATCTGGGTCCAAAAGATCTTTTTGAAGGGTCTTTCGTAAAGACATGGCGAATTGAATTGCCACGGGTCGAGTTGAATCCGGGGGGAGATGTGAAAGGGCCATTCGAGACCACCAAGCAACGAGAATGTCGTTCTCACTAAGGAAAGGATTTTTGACACCAGCGTTGGTAAGCTCTTGAAGAGCAGTGGTGCGAAGCTTCTTCAAAAACCAGCCTGGGATGCACACCATGCGTCCTTGTTTCTTTCCAAGGGCGAGGCCATATCCGTTTCTCAGTCCATAAGCAAGCAAAGATGCCGCCCCCATTCGCTTATCACTAAGTGAATAGGGTTCTGTCGGGTACTTGCCTAGGTCAACGAGAGGATCATAGTCATATCCTTGCTGCTCGGAAATTTCTCTGCCTTGCATCGCACCGATCCAGCCATCCAACAATGATTTCATTCCCATTGCATCAGAGACCAAATGGAGCCATTGTAGGGTAACAAGGGTAGCATCCTTGAAAGAAACAACATGAAGCCCAAGCATTGGATAGTCTGGGTAGAGATAATCGTCTATACATGTTGGACATCCTGGACCACAAGCCAAATTTGATGTCTCATCGAGATCGCCGACAATGGTAGGTCGCGATGACGGCTTTGGAAGGGTTGAGGCTATTGGGTGGTTATCCTTGAGGGTATTAGAATAATCGACGTGACTGAAGCCAATGGCCGGTCGGTCTTTAGTAAACTCTGCAGGAATGTGATACTCGAGATAGCGATTGTCCTGAAATAGTGTGAGCAATGCTAGGATGACCTGTTCCAACAAAACTCACCTTCTTTCTCAATCTTCCACCCAATTTCCGCCAAGTCCTTTGAGAGACCAATGTCTCTAAACCACTGCGGAGCTTTTCAGGATCGAGGACATCATTAAACACCATGAGGCTATAGAAGCCAAGTCTTCTGAACAGAGGATTGTCATCCCATGCGTGGACTGGGATCACTTCGTCGGGTTCTACACGGGTAGGGACAGGGCGACTGAATAAGAATGACAATAATCCGTATGACTCCATGTTTTGAGAGAAAATGGATTGAATGAGACGAGGAGAATGTTGGACATGACAGAGTTAAAACGCACAAGAACTGAGGAGCGCTAAATAATCCTTCGTTGGTTGAACCATGACGCCAACGCTGCAATCTGAGCGCGTATGTCAACCCCGCTAGCGGCTTATACATGCCCTTTTGAGACTATCCCAGCCAATGCCCTACATGTTTGAAGAATATTTCGCACTTGATTGCTATTCTCTCTTGTTGCTTCACGGTCGAGATCTTGTCCGTTCTTGTACGCCCAAAATGAGGAAATGTTCCCATTGTAATACTTGGGATGCAAACTGGCTTGCAGCAGGACAACAGAACGAATAGAGTTCAAATGTTAGGATGGTACTCCTTGCTCGACGAGCTCACGGGATGCAACTTCAAAAATGTTAAGGCCAACAGTTATACCAACGCATCATGCATCGAGAATACGGCCTTCCAATAAGAAATGTAGGTTTACCTTTATCCGTTGGCCCTGACCCTTGCCGAACTGATAATGACCAACAAATAACGCAAAGACACCCAATAGTATCAGGGAAAGGGAACTTGAGCTGCAGAACAATGACTCGAGCTCAAAACATGATATGATTATCCAAAACGTTTCATAAACATTCCCTACAATCGAATTGAATTTCTAATATGTAGTTAGAATGCTTATTATATATTCCAGTTTGGCTATTTATTATTTAACTCAAGGCGCAAATGTTGACTGGCTACTTTAAGGAAATTGAAAATACTATAATTAGATCACGTTGCTAGATATGGCTTTGCAGGAAATGAGAAAGTAATGAGAGAGTATAAATTGCTATAGGAAATAAAATAAAAAAGTAAAATAACAATCTCGCCCATAATCATCATTCTCCTATATCGCGACCAAGCCTACCAGTTAGCAGCATCAGTATTCTCGGTATCCGCTACAGCCTCACTATGACGAGCATCAATCATTTGCTTCGCTTCTTCCTTAGCCGCAGCGGTACCAGCGGCAATAGCAGCCTTGGCGTCCTGGCTAACTGGCAATCCGCTCTTCTGGATCGCTTCCTCAACCAATTGAGTAGTTTCAGCAGCCTTGCTCACGCGGTCCTTGAGGCCGTTCAGGATTTCCTTCTGCTTCGAGGCAACCAAGTCCTTGATCACCTTTCCAGTCTCATCCATATACTTTTGCAATTCCTCCTGCATGGCAGCAGATGAGCTTCCGGAAGAAGTACCCTTTGACAGCTGACCGCACAGGTCCAGGCCCCTTCGAACATAAGGCTTATCCACAATGGTATACATTGCAGAGATGTCGCCGAGAAGTGAGAAATAGCCCTTGAGCTGCAAAGTCGAGGTGTAGATCGTGGCCTTGGCCAAATCATCTATCTTAAGCCTGCCATTGGCCAAGGCGCGGCGACCAGCTTTCTCAAGTGTCTTGGTGAAGTCGTTGGCTCGAACCATGATGATATTATCGATGATGGTGGTAAGCATCGTGAAGAACTGTTCGATCTTGCTGATCTGAGCTGCAAGATCAACCAGAACACTGATGCAGTTGCGAAGGACGGACTTGATCTCATCGAGTGTTTTGCCTTGCTCTTGGAGCCTCTTGAGGTTCTGCTGAATGAGACTCATGGCAGCCGCTGACTTTTGCTGCTTAGCAACGGCAGCATCATAGGCGTCCTGCTTGGCGTCGACAGCATTCTGAGCAATTTGAACAGCTTGTGAGGCACCATTCAGCTGGGCAATTTCTGTAGGTTGTTAGAATTCCTGATTGATTCAGAGATTTAATGTCAAGAAGACTCACGAGCGGAGTTGTCTGGCTTAAGACCAGAAACATTGGCGAATGGATTGGGGACACTGCCAGCGCTGCCAACATTGGCAGCACTAGCAAGTTCCAGGATATCTCCCCTAGCACTCTTGACCCTTGACTTCCACGACTTGATCTTTTCATCAGAAAGCTTTCCAGAAGAGATATCATTTTGATCCTTGATATGCTGGCCAATCTCTTGGATTACCTAGGTGCATGTTAGAACCAGGTAGCAGAAGCTGGGGACGGGTCAACCTACTGTTTTCAAAGTACCATAGGTAGCAACAAGCTTCTTGTTCGGCTCAGTGTTAGTTATCTCAAGGTTGGCCTGTTGCGACTGGATCGTGCCGAGGAAATAAGCTACTCCTTGAGGAGATCCAGTCTTCTCATCAACACCACCCTCAAACTTTGACAGATCAGGCTGTCCGGAATCGCCTCCCAAGTATTGGTAAAGAAAGTTGACGAGTTCGCGAATTCCAGTTGCAGCGGCATATGCAGGATCGCTGCTCATGGTTGGGGCGGCGGTTGTACCATTGGTACCTCCATTCGAGGACCGGCCCGTCGTGCCATTCGCGACCCCTGCTTGCTTCATCGAGTTGCCAACCATGACGGATGTTGCAGCAAGTGCTGGGTTGGAGGCGGCTAAGAGCTGAGGCACCACAGCCGACATGATCTGAGGAACGGACTGGGTAAATCCGTTGACCATTCCACTAATCATGCTTTCGAAAGGACCCGGGACTTTGTCGATAGCTTGGTCCAGACGCTTTTCTGCCCGCTGGAGCGCCTTTGCAGCGTCTTCAGCCAATCTCTTGGCTTCATCCTGTGCCTTGACAGCGAACTTCTCCTCAACTTTAGTCGTTTCCTCCTCAATGCGGGTGGCTTCTTTCTGAATCGATGTTCGACCTGATTCGGCTTCAGTACAGGCATGGAGCTCACCGACCATGAGACCCCAAGTAGAGAATGCAACGCGAGTCTCAGTGGCAAGTTTAGCGCACTTTCTGGCATCATCGTTGAAGTCCTCAAGGGCATCGCGGAAATCCTCCAGAGCATCGGCATCTCTGGTACAGGGGCCGAGTCTCTGGAAAACAACCGTAATCTAATTTTATAGTAAGCAAGCCTGTAGAATCGTCAATGAATATTGTAGAACTCACCCTTTCATCTACAATACGCTTGCTAATAATTTGAAGAGCATCCATATTAGCTCCAGCTACGGTAAATGCTTGCCGGCCGCCGTTATTACAAACTATCTCGTCAGTATATTTTCGAGTCCACTAAGTCAGGATAGTACGTACCATCCACCAAGCAAGATCTCAAGGTTGGCTCAGCCCGATTGGGAATGTACTTGAATCCGCCAGTAGGCATCGACTTGATCATGGAGATCTTGTCAGCCTTGGGATCAGCCGCTGCGATCCAAAGAGAACCCATCAGGGCCAATGCGGTTGGAGCGGCACTAATCAGCTCAGACCAGTCGCACTGGAACATGGTAGAAGATTTAAGCTCATCAACAAATTGGTTGGACAGCTTGTCACCATACTGTGATTTCAGCTGTTTCGCCTGGATCTGTTGGACATCTTGAATTGCCGCGGAAGCCATGGTGTCAAGGTAAAGGGATTGTGATAACAATGATATTGGGAGAATCAGAGTAAAAGAGAGGGTTCTTAAGTGAGCTTGTAAAGCTATACTGTGAGAGATGGTTGGTGAACTGAGTGCTGAGGTCGGACTTGAGCTTTTATCAATGCTCTTTATATAGTCTAATCACAACTGAGTTGTCATGTGTCTGGGCTCGGCATTTCCAGAGAATTTACTGGACCTTCCTCCTCAGTTTTTGTCAGACTATTCGCCTCTAAGTTTGTCGTTTGAAGCCTCTACTGAACTGGAAGAGACCTGCAGCTGAATCTGACTTGAACCCGCCCTAGGCAATCTGCCCTCCCCACGCACGTCCTCATGCCGGTCGTACGAGACTAGCCTCAGCATTAGAACTCTAGAACCACGATCCTCAGCCTGTTCGCAGGAACCCATGCGACGTGGCTAAAATGTCGGTGAAGTGGTCCGAGCTGAGACCTACGGTTCTATAGAATCTGATGGCGTACACGGAACCTGCTGAAATAACGGATTGGGATCTGTGAGAATTGAGGTTATACAAAATAGGTTAGAATTCATAGTGGTTATTGTCCTGTGGCTGGCTGCCTCAGAGAAGGCTGGCTGAAATGCAGTCCTTAATATGCTTTATAGGTTTATGCCTCAATACTTCTAAGACATACATATATTGAAAAGGTGGGGAGGCTAGTTGCTCAGCCGCTCGGCTAGGATAACCCTGGACTAGGGATCAAACAACAAGATCAAGATAGGATATCTAGAACGCCGCTAAATTAGTCTCTCCCTCCCCGATGTCTCTTACCTGCTCTACCGTCCTACAGGGGTTCAGAAAAAGGCCTAGCGTAAAGATCCAACTGCGCACTTGGGAGTTCTAGGCAAACCCTCTTTTCTGGACCTCCTTGGGCTTTTTCTACAGAGGTCTGTCTTCTATGAACTCGTTGGGTTACGATTGCAAAACCTATACAGTTTTGGCAACTATTTATCTTCATCTCAACGACATTAGAATAAGTCACACATAGGTCCTTCAGACTGCTACGACTTGTCTGATCTGCCAGGAGATGTCTGCAGTTTGGACCGAAAAGATCAACTGGGCAAGCGACCCAGACGCCCGCACAAAACAGGTCAAGCCCGCACGAAACCCTTCCTAGCTTGCCTCTCTGACTGACTGGAGTAGATCCGCTCGATTATCATGGAAAACCTTGAGCCATGGGTAAAGGATTATCTATCTAAAATCGAAAGCAAGCATACTGCAATTGTTCAGATCCAGAATAAGCTTCAAAACAATGTCGACGCTTTTTCTAAAGAGGCATATGGCTCGCTTGAGTCTGTGGTGAAGGCCCTTCTGCTGATTGAGAGTGGAGAGGGAAGGTTTAAGAGACAGCATCCGGAGATCATCGGTCCTCTCAACAATTGCACCGACAAGTTCTCTCAGCTTAGTGTCGTTTGCCAAGATGGCGTATCCGAGCTCGGCAAAACAGCTGGAGACTGTAGAGAGCTCAGCGACAGCGCTGCCAAGTTCATTTTGGAATTGAAGACTGAAATGGACCAGATTAGCGGACCGGTCAGTTCTGTCTTTGAGCTCAAGTCACAGCGAGATCAAATCGTCGAAGGTAAGCGCCAACGCTACGATGATTTAGTTCGTCAGAAACACAACATTGCATCGTCCGCAAACGTGAGCTCCTGATATTACTTCAAAGTTCGCGCACCTCTAACAGGATCCAGGATTTCGGTTTCCAATTCTCGAGCATATTCAGTAATGATGCCGAAAACAACCTGCGTGAAAGACTCAAAGACGCACAACAGCGCATTGAGACGAACCTTGATGAGCAAAATCGTGAGCACGAAAGAAGTTTGCAGTTCTACAAACTCGCAATCACATCCTTGAACGGAAGTGCTGCCATCGCAAGCTTCATGCAAAAGCTAAAGGAGAGCTATGATATGATCAATTTTGAGTACAATCATGTTACCGACCATCACCAGGCTGCCGATGGCCTCCTGCGGGGGCTTCTTGATCTACGGAATCAGCTCTTTGCTGGAGACTGGACCTCAGCGAGGGATAGATCTCTCCAAGTTGTTCTGCAGTTGATGCAGAAGGACGACGAGGTTTTCAAGCGCAAGCCCTACTATGAGGAGATCGAGGCCAACGTCAAATCTCTCATCACTGCAAGCCTCGGAGAAGGAGCAGTCGCGAAGCTGCTTTATCCTCCAACCTCTGAAGCTCCGAATGGAGCCGACCAGTACTAATAGATGGCTCAAATCTTGAGGTGTCTGGAGCAAATCGTCCAATAGCTATGGTTATCATGTATTTTCAGTGCAAGGTCCAAAATGCATTCCTGATTGACCTTTTTTCATGTTGTTACCTATCTTCGTTTAATTGACTTAAAGCTTTGAGGTGCTGAGCTCTATTCTATGAAGAGGACAGTCGTACTATATGAGATAAAATGGCAGAAAGGGATCTTGACATCTTTTATTTCAATATGTAATGAATATGCAATCTTTCATACCAAAGCTAAGGCTGTATCTTCCCTTTTCCTTTCCACTTTATGTCTACGTACAATATGTCAGTCTTTCATCATATTGGAAGCTCGAGGTGGTACTACTTTCAGTATTCAAACCTGATTCTATTCCTAGTGTGCATGATATTAGAATACTTTACTTAAGGAGAGAGCAAGGAACAGATCCCAGTTCTCAGAATAGTGAATCAACATTCTTGGTCGTGGAAGCATATGTCTCTACATATCACATGATCCAAGTGAATAGTTAAAAGTACGAATAAAAATAGCAACAAGCCTTTACAGGGCTGGCAGAATAGTCAGGGGTCTATGGACTCAAGTCAGCCAACAGCTGATTAGCTACTATATCCCATGGACCTGGAATATAATTCAACGGTCTCTCGTCGACAGCCTTAATCTCCCAATACTGGTTTCCAATCTCCTCTGCCCGTGTCCAGCTCTGAACTCTGGTTCTAATACGACCCACCGAGTTAGTTTAGTTGTTCAACTCTAGACGCGACAAACTTTGCTTACCCATTCTCTCGCATGCCCCAAAGTAGATCGAGATATTGACAGGTTGAAGCACTTTGAATTCTGCCATGTGTGTTAGTAGAGAGCCGTCTTCCGAAAGATTACCGAGCCGAATGTTGTTCGGGGGTACTTACAGGCATCTCTGAGTATCTGAGCCCTTGGGAATAATGAACCATTGTTGAAGAACGGGATCGTTCAATCGCTTTTCAGAGAGCAATTCATACATAACATTTGCGTTCCCACGTCGTTGTTCCCAACTCACAATCCTCGTTTCATTATCTCCCCCTCCGTCCCACAAAGTCAGGTATTCTCGAACGGTGTAAGTTATTGGATCATCATAGAAACACAATGGATGGATTCTTACTTCCAGATCCTATGTTACGAATTGTCCAAGGACTCCATACGGAGTCCCCGAGCCTTTCCAGCTTCCACTGTTGTGCAGTAGATCGGATAAACTCCCAGCCGTGAACTTTCGTTCCATTATCCTCACGGCCTGGTGGAGATCAGCAAACTCCTCGAGAGAGCCCATGATACTTACCGCCTTCGACATCCAGACAGGTTCCTGACTTTGTATTCATGAGGTATACAGTCTTTCCGTTCCAGTCTTCTGAGAGAAGGTAGTCTTGCTGCTGATCCTTGAGGCGGGCAACTTCATCTTCGAACTGGCTCTGAACTTGTTGCACACGCTCGTGCGCCTGTGACAAGGCACAGCAAGCGTCTTCCATGGCCATTTCAAAAATAAAAGGAACAATGGAATTGAAAGGAAAAGGTTACTAAGAAAACAGAGTTCTTGAGTTGGCAGGCGGCAGTTGTGAGTTGTTTGTGGGATAATTAAATCCCCCAAAACAATACGCGTTGATATGGAGCAGACAACAAGGAAACGTGCCTGCGAGTACGTGTTCTTGTGGTAAACTGGTCATCCCGCAAAACGCCATAATTTCATTTGACACGGCATGAGAGAAAGGGCAGCTGATCCTGAACAGAAACGATAGTGTTCCAACCACCTCAGCTTGGATGAATCCGCCACAAAGTCAGAAGGGGCCTCCGACTGAACCTTCTACTATCCTCCCCTAGGTCAAGTAAATGACTATTGACCCGGATGATTCGACATTATTGATGCAGGCTGGTAATAGTCTTTTGCGTGCTTGGTTCCAGAGTCCAGACCATCACTCCAATGATGGAGGCGCAAAATGGATGCGCTCGCTTTGCAGGGTTGATTTGCGAATGGCATGAAGTACGTGGTCGTGGTCGAGTTACTTTTGTCTTGATTTGTCAGGCGTCTTTCGATGCTCTTCGGTCAATTTCTGTTGATATATCAAGTTATGGTTTAGATCACACGATTTAACTACGCCATCCTCATTCTTGTGCCATCTTCAGCTGTGGCCTGATGTCTTGGCTAGACTGTGACGACCAAAACGGCGAGTTAGGCTGGCTGAGCTGAGACATCAGGTACGTACCGAGGTAGTTGCTTGCCATAGCAGCAGCACCTGTAGGCTGTATTTCAAGCAACTCCTGCATTCATATCTTTGACCGCCTTTTCTATGGCTACATCAAACTCACTAGAAGCTTTAGTCGCGAGTGAATGTATTGAAAGAATCTTGTGAGTCATTACCCTTGGTTCAGGTCTCTACGAAGCGCAGCGCCACATCTGCGAGGCTTGCCAATTCGGGACAACGGAGAGCACCAAATCGATAATAAGCCACTCCACGCTAATGATATTCAAACTATCGTTCTTGGGGCTGGAATGTCAAATATCTCCATGCCTATCTTTCCAGACCACTGAACGCGCATATAGCACTAAGGCATAGATCCTAACTGATTACTCATAATCCAATTGGCTAGTTAGTCCGATATTATGCCTCAGGACCCAGAATCGTCCGATGGTCTGAGGAGATAAAATTGATATAAAGACGTCTTTAGCCATACCTGCAACTCCATTTCCATCAAGCACCCACAGAGGCCCATCTTTGCAACCATCCCTTCATTTTTCATCCAAGTTCATCGTACCATCATTATCAATGGAGAACCAACGCGGATTTCAGCCCCAGAGTTCTGACAGCACAGGCGAGGCATTTTCCCAGGGGGGGTTCCAACCCTCCAATGGGTTTGCGTCCACAGGCTTTCAGCCCACCGAAACAGTACGTAAAGCTTGATATAGGCTGTGATGCAAGACTCTCACTAAGAAGGCACTTAGGGCTTTGGTTCACAAACTGGATTCAGACCTCAGGGCAAGCAGGAAGTCCGTGTGGATAGTGTAGATATCCAAGCTCTTCGTGAAGCAATCACGGGAGCCAGGGAACGACTTGAAAAGGCTGAGGAGGTTCTCAAGAAGCTCGAGTTTTTGCCAAGTTCCAGTAATGATCCGGGGTTCGATAACAATGGCTTTTAAGCACTGCCAGTTGGCTGTGTGTTTCTTGGCCCTCTCCATTGGCAGCTGACACAGTGGAAAGGGAGAGGACAGTCTTGTCCTTCAAGGATGCAAGGGGTTATAGCGATGACGGCCGAGAGATAGGTGGAGAGTTGAGTCCTTAGAATCAACCCAGAAGGACTGTTTTGGGTGTGGACTAAGAAGATGGCTGACTGGGCAAGTTTAGCTGTTTCGAAGTTACTCTCACTACATTTTCATGCGTTTGTGAATCGATTCCAAATAATTGATATATATAAAACATTGGATGTTGACCCCTCTTTTGTATACCATACACAGCTCTCTATGACAAGACCCAAGTTCTTTCTCAGGACGGCATCTCAAGAATACAATTTAGAAATATTACCAACATTCTTTTACGTGCCAGAGCAAGTCGTGGCAACGGTCTGAGCTCGAGGGTCTGCTCAACGACATGTCATGGCTGCGTTATAATAGCTGGTCGCAAGATAGTTCAGACCTGAGACCAAATCAGTCCGTTCTAAGCATGACTTACACTTCTCTTGTACCGAGACCAGATGTGAGTATCGAATACTATACTAAGTCGAGACTGACCTTCTGCTGTGGCAATGTGATCTAAGATTTGTTATGCTCGAATCGGGGTTTCAAGGCTGGCTGAGTCGGTCACCGGACATACCAAAGCCCCCTTTTGTCTATACATACCCCTAACCTAATTTTTCAATCTTGACTGGCATGGGTATTCTCATTCTAGATTATTGCACCGCACCTTTTTGGTGGAGCCAAACCAGCATTCAGCTCGCCGCAATGCTTCGTGGCAAAGCTACACTGACTGAGACATGCTTATGATACTGGCATGATAGATGCGCTATTATTGAAGACGGGGAAGAGCCAGTAAATCCTACTGGTGGAAGATATATCGGCTCTGGGGATGGTAGCCCGTCCCGTGGCTTTTGATCAACCACAGTACTCGGATATCGTTGTTCCCGCAGAAACCTAGCCCAAACCCCGGTCATAGGGAACTGAGACAAGCAACACATCAGGAAAGGCTGTGGCTTATCACATCGTCGAGTCACAGCTGAACCCAAAGCCGGGAAACCTTGGTGAGGCTAAGCTTAAACAAGGAAAGCCAGTAACGATCATGTTGTCGGTCCGACCTCTACAAAGGCTCTTCACAACGGCCTCCGCGTCTTGATCCCGTTGAAATTACATTGTCTCTAGTACTGGGGCCCGATATCGCAATTGTTTAGTTACTGTAGCATGTGTGATACATTGATATAGGGTTTAGTGTGAATTTAACTTCACGGCTTAGATGGCGCCGCTGAGATCGATATCAACAAGAATTTTGGGTGAAGTGGAGCAAGCCGTTTTTATAGCGGAGAGTCTCATCGCTTCCCATTTCCAGGAAATTGTAGGTCTGGCTTTGGACCCGTGATTTCAGGTAACCAATTGCTAATTGATCAAAGTCATTTCATTATGTTTTTGGCTGTAGCATCAGAGGACTGGCTGTTATAATATTTTTAGCCAGGGATCTAATTAATTCCTAACCCTATACCCTGGTGACTACTTCAATTGTGTAATGAAAACTCGAACCTGTATCATGATATAATTATGCAAAATAAAAGAAAATAAATAAAATAAATATTTTCTCATCTTCCCAAAGAGTTACGTAGTATTTACTAAAGCTAAGCAGCTGTGGTTTGCTGCATTGCGATAGCCCGTGTTGATGGTATTTACACAGAAGTTAATCATGCCTTATACCAAACTATACAGTTGGTCAGACAAAATACTTCCCCCTCTAGGTCAATTTAACCTTGAACAATATTTTTCCATCAGAAAAAGATCCCGTCAAATCACCTAACATAAACCAGCCTTTTTAGGCTCACACGCGCCATTATTCTTGTCGCAGCCGATGTAGCCCTGGCATTGAGCCTTAGGGTAGCAGTTGTTGGAGTAAGTAGCCTAATATCTATCAGCCATGCATCTGCTCGTGGGATCATGCCACACACCTTATCACCGTAGTTGGTGTTGATACCCATCAGCTCACCGCCGTTAACAGCAGTGGTACCCTCCATATGAACAGAGCGTCTGCAATTGTTCTTGCAGTTACCGCATGAACGGTAGACCTTGCCGTAGTCATTGGCGTAGAAGTTGATGATGTTTACATGGCCGCAGCCGTTGTGTTGGATGACTTTATCAGCGGCCTTGTAAGCACCGCCACCGATGATGTTAGCAGTGCCGCCGCCCTTGATAGAGATGGCGTCTTCGCAAACGTCTTCGAACCAGACGAATTCGAGGGTGCAGGAACCGAGGCAGTAGACACCTTCGCGCTGGTTGGCACCGATGACGACGTTTCGGAGCGTGGCGCCGTCCTCGAGCACGAAGACAGTATCCTTTTCACCTGATCAATACCGTCAGCGATAGCTTACCCGGATGGGAGAACTCTAGTAACTTACCGCCTTCCGCCTGACCAGTGCATCTCACACCACGATCGTACTTGACCCAGCCGGCGTCAAAGGTCTGGCCTCTTCTGATGTACTGGGGAGAACCGAGAGTCTTTGTGCCTGTGTGTTTAGGGAGACCGCCTGTGTAGCCTTTACAGGCCAAAGTTGCCGGAATGGCAGTGAGAAGGGCGAAAGCGCTGGAGAAATGCATCGTGAACGCGAAAAGAGCTCGAACTTTTAATTCTCGGTCGTTGAGACTCAAAAGATGTCAATAGAAGACTGTTGGCTATGGTATGTCAATGGCGGCGTAGGATCCACAAACATTAACACGGCCTTTTATAACTTTGATCAGCATTTTAAAATCTTCCTCTCGGCATTCTGTCCCTTCAAGTCTAAGTGCATGCGTTATTCCCTGCAATGCCCAGCCATCCAAGCTGGGGTACCATCTGGATGGTAGTCTGGTGATCGCTTAAAGTAATCCCTCCAGTCAGCTTCAAGATAAACGTATTGGAGGACACTACGATGTGTCAGTATCGAACAGCCATTGGTGGAAGTGAATCCCTGCTAACAGTCGCTAAGTTGAAGCTTCTCTTTATGCTTGAAAAGCCTCCGAAGCTCCGAGAACTTTAATTTCTTGATCGGGCAGGTGTCTTTTAATTGGGTGTCTTTCAATAGGCGATTAAACCTGTTCGATGGGGATAGGTGCGCTTGTGTCATTGATCACAGCTCAATGATAAGCGCGTGAATTGCAAGTCAATTCCTCTCCAGAGACCTCACTCCCTTTCCGACCTCGCATAAGTCAGCAGAGATAAAAACATACTCGAGAACAGAGATTGATGACAGCTGCGGAAACTTATGACATTGGCCGCTGACCGCTCCCGTGTTCAAGTGAAAGAAAGGGCTTGGCAGTCTGGCTATCTTTGACAGCACCAGGTTTCACACCTCACTTTGGAAAAGGCATCTCGCTCGATAAAAGTCGAGACCAGCCCTTGGCGACAATGATGTCAGTACTGGTGTCGCGGTTAGAAGATTCCATTCTCACACAGAACCTCTAGGTTTCAGGCTCTATCACGCAAAAACTCAAGCTGTCCTTTGAGACTATGATGCATCACTGGAATTTATAGTGAGACTATCTAGCCTTAGATACATAACATGACTTGATTTTTTTATTGGACCTTTTCCAAGCTAAAACCTAGCCAGTGTTGGCACAGTTTGTGCAGTAATCCATAACGACACTGCATGAGTTAGACAGACGAATATGTCCACACATCCAGATACCGTTGTTCTTCTTGGCGTTTTCACGACTAGAGAAACAGTTAGCTTTGATCATAACCAAAGAACAAGGAATTCCTCATAAAAGGCTCAGGTTTACTTACGCTGCAATGATGTCGCTTCCCTTCATACCAAGGCCATAGTCATCGCACTCAAACTTGGCAATGCAAGCAGCTTGACCAAACGAGGCAGCCATAAGGAGACCCTTGTTTGATCGGCTATACCGAGTGGCGTAGCCCTTGTAAATAGTATCGGCGTCGAATTCACTAATGGCTCTGTCATAAGCCTCTCCCAAGCCCTGCTTAGACAAGCCATCGGCAGTTCCACACTGGCCACCACTATCGTTGTTAACGGCAGTTTGAGTAGGCACAGGCGTGGAAACTGTAGAAGGCTCACCGTAACCACGAGTCGCTGTGACTCTGACGGTATGAGCCATAAAGTAATCGAGCGTGTAGGCTGAGTAGACAAGCACGGTGCCATCGTTGGTTGTGGTGAAGGGAGTCTCTACGGGGGCTTGGGTAACTGGGGCGTCGGTGACGGGTACAACGGAAGACGGATACTCAGTGTAGTCTGCGCAGCTGTTGTCGATCAGAGGAGCTGTAGCGAGGTATTGCTTGCCGCTGACCGTGGTAGAACATTGGCAGTAAGGCTTGTCCACGCGAGGTCCGCCGTAGATAACACAAGGGTAGTTAGTGCGGATTTCCTTGCTGGTGGTCGCAGCTTCAGTAGTGACACCGGACGTGATGGCGTCGGATGAGGCTCTGGTCATGGTGTGAGGGTACTTGGCGTAGATGTAGGCAGGGCAGTATCAGATCCCGTAGTAGTAGCCTCAGTAGTCTTGTCCCCACCAGTTGCTGTTCCAGTAGCTTCCTCAGTAGTCTTGTCATCCGTAGTCTTGGCCTCGGTAGAGGTCTCGATAGTTGTCTCTCCAGCGGTAGTGCTGTCCGCAACAGTCTCTATTCCAGTAACGTCTTCATCGCCAAAGAGCTTGTCCCACTCAGCATCCAATTCAGCTTGGAACTCGGGGTCAATTTCTGCATCCGCAAAATCTTCAGGGATATGCCCCTCGTCTTCAGGAAGATCTCCGGCCCAGATCACGTCTTCGTCAGGAGAGAGGGTGACGGTTGCGGTGGCTTGGGTCTCAGTGGCACAGCTAACAATGGTAGGGCAGTCACTAAACTCGGTACTGGTGAGCTAGTTAGCATTTCTGGTCTTCTTCAAGAAGGTGGAATGGACTTACGCAATCTTGGTTCCGTCAGATGTCATGCAGGAAATAGTCCTGGTACAGTCAGGCTGGGTCTGAACACTGCAGCCTTCAGTAGTGGTGGTTGATTCAGTAGAGGTGGGCTTTGCTGTGGTTTCCTCCTTGGTGGACTCCTCCTCTTCCTTCTTGGTAGATGGCTCATCAGGGTCATCCTCATTCTCGTCTGGGTTAGGATTTCCAGTAGGAGGAGGGGGAGGGCCACCACCACCGCCGCCTACGCCGCCTCCTCCATCCAGCTTCCAGAACCATCCGAAGGGGAAGATAACAATGTCATGACCGTCATCATCCTTCTTGGTTGTGGTACCGGTGAACTAAATGTAGTCAGGGTCCTGCTCAGGAATGTATGTGGCAATGGTGCCATCAGTAGCCGTTACAAGCTAACCTCCAGCAACTGTCGTGGCGGGAGGAGGCGCATGCTCAGTTGACTTGGGGACATTCTCAGTCTGTCCTGGGTTATCATTACCCTTAGTCTCTGAGGGATGATCAGGGTTGCCTTCGGTTTCCGAAGGCTTGGGGGGTTCAGCCTCACTTGTTGTCTCAGCAGCTGCAGGCTGAGTCTCACTCTTGGTGGTCTCAATAGGGGGTTGGGCAGCCTCAGTGGTCGTGGGAGGCTTCTGAGCATCAGTAGTGGCAGGAACCGCTTCAGGCCGTGTCTCAGTTTCTGAGGGAACTACGACGGGTTCCGACGATCCAGTCTCAGTGTTGAGAGGAGCATCAGTTGAGACTTCAGCTGGGCCAGACTCAGTAGTTCCGTCAACTGGCTTCTGGGTCTCTGTCTGGGAACCTTCAGTGGCAGGACCGGTAGTGGGTACCGCATCAGTCAATCCAGCTTCAGTCGTGGTGCCTGGAGCCTCAGGCACGGGAATTGAAGTAGTGTCACTGGGAACTTGAGGCAAGCCGGTATCAGTAGTGCCAGGTCCAGCAATACCAGTGTCAGTGGTCGTTTCAGGACCAGCAACAATGGGTTGAGTTGTGGTGTCTGGGCCAACTACAACTTCTTGGGTTGTTGTATCAGGACCAAGTACACCAGCATCAGTGGTAGTACCGGGGCCAGCAACAATAGGCTGAGTCGTGGTATCAGGGACGATGACATTTGGCTGGGTTGTAGTATCTGGTCCAACAACGCCAGCTTCTGTCGTAGTGCCAGGAGGAGGTGGAATCACTGCCTCACTGCTGGTATCAGGGCCGGCAACTGTAACGTCCCGCTCACGGACAATTCAGGATGCCCTGCTTCCATTGTTGAATACCTTTTCTCCCGCTCGCACTGGATTTAAACATCCATCTAATCATTCGTTCATTCTCTTCATCATCTTCTACAGGTGGCCGCTCTTTTGCCTTGCCGTTTCTCTCTGATCCGTCCATTCATTCACTTATTCATTTGTTCTACCATTTATTCGTTTGTTCATTCATTCATTACTCAGCATGGTTCTTGCTTGTCTATATTATTTAGAATCTATATTAAAGAAGCTTTATTAATTTAACTAAAAGTTTAATTAATTAATTCCTTTAAAACCTTACTAATTTAATTTTTCTTTTTTTATAAATTACTTTATATAATAATTTAATATACTTTTAGATATTTAATATTAACTTTTTTTTATAAATTTAATATAATATAGGCCTAGGCTAGATTTTTTTTTATTTTCTTAATTATTATTATTTTATTTTATTTTTAGCTTTTTTTTAATTTTTTATATAATTTATTCTATAAATAAAAATAAAAATAAAAATAATTTTTAAAATAAATAATTTCTATTAAGTTTTTTTACT